>PKMM01048876.1:241260-304123 GCA_002933915.1 Eutrema heterophyllum | reverse complement strand
ATACTTGACACACACAGACACACACACACACACACACACATATATATATATATATAAGTATAGAAACTAATAGATCTCTAAGATATGTTTAAAAAAGATATGTCTAACTGACAAAGTAATTATTATTTTAGTTGATAAAGTATTATTTATAAACGAAAAAGATCATAAAGTACAAGACTGTAAAATCTGAATGACTTAATAAAAACAATAAAGAAAACCTTCTGATTGAATTATTATGGAACCATGATCCGTCCGGATCAACGATTATGTCCAATTCACAATTATTTGCTGAGTTTTTACGGGTTTTATAGTATTGAATTTTAGAGCTATAACCGAACCAGATTGTTGTCTGGATCTTGTGTTTTAAAGCTATAACTAAACCGGCTGGTCTGACCAGGATCTGAAAACAGTGCATTAAATCTATAAAAAAAAAATATTATTCTGTGCGGCGCGCGATTGAAAATATAGTATATATTTACATCTTGTACTGAATCTGGAACGTAAATTGTAGAAATTTGTAAAACACGGACGCACCTAACCACGAAAAACCAAGCATCTCATAGAGTCATATTCCCTTCATCCAACCAAATAAACCAGAAATAGGTTTGTATTCTACTGCTATAAGTTTATGCTGAAAAGAAACTCAAAATTCAATTTTTTTAGAGATCTACGACAAAAAGGATTGGCTTTTAAAGTCTTGCGCAAATAATTTTTTTTTATAACTAACTGGCCCACTCAAAGCTATCACATGGACCTTTCTTATTGTATTGAATGTTGATATTTTATTTGCTTAGTCTTAGTTCAAGTATTTGACTAGTTATTGAACGTAACGTACGTTATAAATTCTTTGAGGTCTTTTTCATTATAATTATTTGTGGAGAATAATGTGTGAATCCAAGTCTCTTCGGGTAGAAAAACAAGGGCCGTAGATCATTTATCTGAGATTAATAGAAAAGTCGACAAGAGTGAAAAATGAGAAGTCAGTGACCTAGACTTGGTGCCAAGACTGTAGAACAAACGTTATGGGATTATACTTCTTAAGATAGAGAGTGGGTCGAGTATCAGTAAATTGTTGTTATCTTGCATGATTCGTACGGGCAAATATGACTGCTAAGACTGAAGAACAAAAGTATGGGTTGATATTTCTTAAGACCAATTGATTCGCATGCATAAATACAGTGGCATGGCAAGAACTTTTTTTTACTGGGCAGAAAAACTATACTAAGAAAGTAGTTTTTAAACTGCCAATGTACTCTACATTCATTCATAGTTTGAAAATTTTTTTTACCCCGGTTTCATTTATTACATCTTCAAATACATTTGTTACATATATATTTTTCGATAAAACAAATGAGACAATCACTTAGAAATTGATCACCGATGTAATTCCGTAATAGTAAAACATATCTTTCGACGGTTGCGATAATAACATACAAAGTCAAAACTAACTTCAAAAGTTTATAAACCAAAAGGTGAGAAAGATATTTCTTGGTTTCTACCATCACCCGTGCTAGGTCTCACTACAAGAAATGGGGTTTGTTAATTCATTTATTTTATCTGTTTTTATCATTTTATGATTGATACAAACGAATTTGCATCATTAAAATAACTGTCTCTGAAGTGGTGACTCTAATATCTTGTGTCAATTTTAGCAATTGATGCAACTAATTTCATCATTTCTTCTAATTGATGTTAATATGTATCACTTGCAAAAAATGAAGCTAAAATTTGCATCAATCAATATAAATGATATTAATATTTAAATCAGTTATGACAAATGATTCAATTATTTATATCAGTTTTTCTTAACTGATATAATAATTATATCAGTTATAAATAAGTGATGTTAATATTTGTGTTAGTTTTTATAAATGATTGTAAAATTTTGTATTATTTATCAATAACCGATGATAATAAAATATTTATTATTTTTGGCAAAAAAAATTTATTACTTTAAAATAATTTCCAAAATTAATAACAGATTTATTATTTTAAAATTTTTTCAAAATTTTATTTAGTTCTCATCGGAAATTATTATTAATTATTTCTCATCGGAAACGTTTTTCCTTTTTCACCAGAAATGTTTTTTTTATGGAAATGGTTTTCCTTTGTTACAAGACGACGGAGATCGTGATCTTGAATAAATCTCTCTGAGAGGAACACGACGATTTTTGTTCTCTCCGGAGAAACACAATTTTCCTCGGATTCTTCCCTCTTCGCCCATCGTAAAAGAAGGTTAAGACGGGCTCTTGTACCACCATCACCACGACGTTTGCGTTTTGAATGCGTCGAGATTTCACATCACTTACTGATTCTGTCAAAATTTATTCCTAGAACCTGTATGTTAAATTGAAGAACTAGACAAAGTGAAAATGATAAAGAAATGGCGAGTATGATATGAAGAAGGCTGAGCAGTTATGAATTATGTAGAAGGGGAAGAGGGTTGAAGAAGAAAATATTGGAGATCCCTAAAAAAAGGAATGACTTTATTTTCCATAACGTTTTATTGATTTTTATTATCCCTAAAAAAGGGAATGACTATTTTAATGATATTTTATTTTATCCCTAAAAGATTGATACAAAAATATTTTATTGATTAAAAATAATAATATGTTGACTATTTTATTGATATTTGTTGGTTTTTTTGATTTTAGTGGATTAGTGTCAATTTTTTAACTGATACAAACTAAAATCAAATAACATCAGTTTTATCTGATCGATACAAAACGAGTAAACAATTACAACAATTTTTTTAACTGATGCTAAATCTATAATTAACATCATTTATTATTGATGTAAATTTTGTATCATTTTTTAAGTGATGCTAATTCAAATTTGTAAACACCTCAATTAAATAATTGATGTTAATTAATATTTTTGTCATTGAGAACAACCTATGGTGGTCGTGTCAAAGATGAAACTTGTGATGTCAAAGAGAATGGTGCTATGGATTTTGATGATGGTCAAGCCGAGACTGTGAATCGATTACCGAATAAAATCAGTAATTCTGCGAAGCAACATCAATAGCCGCCTTCATTTTGCGATATATCCGATGACAACACTATGAAGCCTCTACCGATGTTGAAATATTGAACTATCAAGGTTGGCGATATATTTGATGACAAAAATACATTAATTACTACATTACGCAAGATGGCAGTTATCATAAAGTTTGATTTCAACATCACGACTTTGACGAAGAAGATATTTGTTGCAAAATGTTTTGTTCCTAATTGTTCATGGAGGATTCGTGTTGTGATTATGTTAGCTTCATCCTCGGAATTTGTCGTTCGAAAATTTAGAGAAGTTCATACATGCTCTGCTGTCCGTAGGTATACTCGTCAGGGACATGCCAATGCAAAATGTATTGGGAAGATGTATATTGATCGTTTTAGTGGTGGTCATGATCTTAAAGGAATTACGCCTAGAGATATCATGAACACGATGCAGTCGGTATATGGCCTTGACATAGGCTATTCAAAGGCACATAGTGCGTTGGTATATGCACGAGACCTGGTTAGAGGCACTCATTTGAGAGGTTATCAGGACTTACCTGCATATCTATACAAAATAGAGTTGGCCGATCAAGGTACGATTACAAAGCTTATACGTGATGATAACGAAAGGTTTAAGTATTTGTTTATTGCTTTTGGTGCTTGCATCAAAAGATTTGAGTTCTTGAGGAGGATTGTTATGGTAGATGGAACACATCTAACTGGGAAGTACAGAGGTACTTTGCTAGTAGCTGCAGGTCAAGATGCAGATTCAGGTATATTTCCTATAGCTTTTGGGATTGTAGACATAGAGAATGATGTTGCATGGAAATGGTTACTCAGTTGCGTGGTGTGCTACATGATGATAAAAATTTGGCTATTATATCTGACTGTCATCCATCAATCGCCACTGCCATTGAGAAAGTTTTTTCTGCAGCTAATAAGAGAATCTATCATTATTACCTGAAAACTAACATTATAAGAAATTCAAAAAGAACACAATTATTAGTTTGGTATACAGTGTTGCATATGCATATCGACTGGTGGATTTTGAAAGATTGTTTAATATGATTCGTCATCAAAACATTATATCAACATATTACTTGGAAGAAACAGATTTTTGATTGTGGGCTTGTCCACATTTTTCAGGAGATAGATTTCGTATAATGACGAGCAACTTTGCAGAATCCATTAATGGCGCGCTTAAACAAAAGAAAGGATTTCTTATTGCCTTTTTCGTGGATGTTATTAGAAAATTACTGTCAAGGTGCTTTGTGGAAAGGCGAGAAAAAACTGCCTCATTAGAAACAAATTTCCCCCTCAACGTTGAACGAAAACTTCATGAGAGACAGGATAGCCTGCAAACTCTAGATGCTCAACCTATTGATTCAAACAAAAGCTATGTTACAGATGGAGAATATGCATGTTTAGTTAATCTACATGAGGTATGCAAAATTGTGCTTTACCATTAGCATGCAATAATCTCCGCCAGATTTTAATTGAGCAGACAGTCTGCCAGTTTATAAATGAAAGTTGTCGTAGCTCTGCCAGTATTTTGAAATGTTTGCCATGTTTATTTGACAGAGATAACTAATTAGATCGATTCCTTTTGTTTTTGTTTGCAGAGACGTTGTACTTGTAGACAATATGATGTCGAAAAGATCCCATGCGAGCACGCAATTAAAGCAGCAAAACCTCGGACAACGGATGTAGCTACCCTGGTAGATGTTCACTAGATAAATGGCTACTTGTTTTCAGCGTACTCAGAAGCTATATACCCCGTACACAAAGAATTGATTCCACCACCAGAAGAAACTAATCAACGGTGTCTACCACCATTAATAAAAGTTTCTGCTAGTAGACCGAAGACAAAGAGATACCTCTCTGCTATTGATAAGGCTAAGCGGTTCAAGCGTAATCAATGGAAGAAGAAGAAAACAAAGCAGAGTAATACATCCACAAAATCATGACCTTTGCAGAGCACTCCATCTACAAAGAAGCAGACTACTCCATCCGGAAAGAGGAAAGTGAATCAGAGTACTCCATTGACAGATAATATTTCACCGGCAACTCCACCTACAAAGATGGCAAAGAAACGATCTTGTAATTCCCCCAGTATTCCAACACACCAAAGAGAGCGAAATGCACGGAGAGAACTACACCCGCAAAGATGAAAAAGAACAACCTTCTAATCCCCCGAGTACTCCAACACCAAAGAAAGCAAAACGCCGGAGAGTACTAAACCCGCAAAGATGACAAAGAAAATATTTTGTAATCCGAGTACTCGAACACCAAAGAAAGCCACACGCCCGAAGAGTACTAAACCCGCAAAGATGACAAAGAAAATTGCACCAGTTACTCCATCCACAAAGACGAAAATACCACTTTTCCAGAGTAGCCCATCACCAAAACCGAAGAGACTACACATGTGCTTCAAATGCCATAAAGCCAGACATTATCGATGTACGTGCAGATTTGCTTGATGTTGTAGTGGTCGCATAAGAAGTGGGTGCGCTAGTATGTTAAGAAAACTACCTATTATGGATGTTGCCTTTTTGCATGGATGTTGTCTTTTTGGATTTACTAACCCTATGTGATTCGGCTATCGGTGTGCCTATTTATTAAGAATTTCTAGACAAATCTGTCTCTTTTATATTCATTCTGGATGGAGTTACTCGGGCATGACACATGCGGTTATTTACATAATCATACTTTGCCAAAAAAATCAGTGAAGAAGCGTTTAGGCAGAGCAAAAAAAGTCTCTACCTTCCAGGAATCAAAGGTTGCCAGTTCTATGTATCAAAGAGAAGAGGCTGTTTAATAACACCAGAGGCTGTGAGTTTAGTGATGTTTTAAGATACGCCTCTAAACTATGAGTTTAAGGATGTTTTGTCTGCCTTCGAGGACCAGAAGCTTTGTCTGTCTGAAGGGTATGACCCACATTCTTAAGATACCAAAGCACTGCTTCTGCTATCTGCTCAGCTGCGATTTTCTACTTGGTATGTGGATCCCCGAAACACTCAAAAACCGTTATCCGTGAATCCTCCTTGATCTCAACCGCAGCTTTGACTATAAATCTGAACAAAACAAAAAGCCATGTTAATTTAATATTTCAACCTGAAAAAATGTAAGAGAGAGTGTAAGAATTACGTCCCCTTACAATCTCATATTGCAAGAACCATCTTCGTCTTCGCGGCACTCATACACTGATGGTTTCCAATGTCTCACACCACATAACTTATACAAATGATCTTTGGCTGACACTCTCTGAATCCCTTCTAAAACATATGTGTGAGAGTAACAAAACAAAAATGTCAATACAGATGAAACAACTTGCATTGTCATAACTAAACCTGCAACTTGAGAGATCGTCGATAACTTTCAGCTCGTGATTCAATTAATTTGGAGGAATGCAACATCTCGTCTCTCCAAGAAAGGAAACATGTCACTCAATAGTCTCATTCCATAGCAACAACTTTCAATACTTACAAACCTAAATTCAATACCTTGGGATAAAAAATAAACAAATCCTTATTACAAATTACAAAACTGATAACACCAAAATAGGTAACATGTGAAGAAAAAGAGTACCTTTAGTTGTGGGCTCTATTGTACGAGGCACCAAACCTGCTTATGGGGGTTGGGAGTGTACAAGCTTATTCTCATGTGCATGTGTGATGTTGGACTCGATCTGTAAAGCATTTTTTTCTTCAACATCATCATTCAGCTTCCTCAGCTTTTTTTTTTTTTTTTTTTGTGTGTGTGCAAATCAGCTTCCACAACTTAAATCCATTTCCGCATCTTTGTATCACCATCCTCGGTTTTGGTGGCTGATAATTAAACAAAGCAATCGAAAAACATATAATTACCACTAAAATTAACTGATCCAACAGAAGAAAACAATAGTAAACTCAAGTTAGGGTTTTCCTCCATTTTCACATTCCCACATTGGGTTTAAGCTCTTGCGGAAATAATTACCAACGAAAACACACAAAAATTGATTCTTTTCTTGTCCAATTTAGAAGATTTCAGTGAGAAATGAGAAGATGAAATTTTCTATATCTAATCAGAATTTCTTATCACAGAGGAAGAGGTGGGAATTGATGATGAGGGGTCTAGAGGAGGGAGATACATCGTTGAGACTGAAGAGATAAAATCTTTATTGGATCAAATATTTAGCTCTTGGCTGCTTCGTCTACCTCATTTGTTTATTTCTTCTGAGCTTCCCTTGTAACTCGTCTTTTAGTCTGTTTTACCCTGTACTCTGGAGATATCTCAATTATGCCATTAATTAAATTAAGTTAATTGGGCTTTTAATTTAATTAGGCTTTTGTTTTAAGATACGCCTCTAAACTATGAGTTTAGTGATGTTTTTTTTTTGTTTTAAATTGAAATATTTTTGGAGCTCATCTATAATTTTGTATGGAAATTTTAGAAAAATATAAACTTTAAAGAAAATCTCTGTTGATATTAATAATTAGTAATAATTGTTTTTTAATCGACATCACCGTTATCTATGAATCTATGAAGCATTCATTTAGATAAGTTCGGTAGTTTGTTAATCGGTTTTAGACAAAAATGACGATAAAAAGGAAAATTAATTGAAACATAGTTAAGTTAATGTATTATACCCTACATCTGCGAGGACCCAACTTTCATTAATGTGCGGTTTCTATGATGTTTCTCTACGAATATTCTACCATACATCTGCGATGTTAAAATAGAAAATTAACTCTTTATTTCATTTAATTTTGAAAACAATTTTATAACATACATTATCATTAAAATATTATTATAGAACAAGAGTAGAGAATTGGTCTAAAATATCATTAAAATCTCATTAAAATCGTTCATAATATTTATTGTCGTTCATAATAAAGTACCGCAGAGTAAAGTACAGTCGTGTAAGTGGCGTTAACCACCTGTTAATTATTGTCTTTTAATCAAACGACGTTGTTTCCCAAACATAAAACCCAAGCCTTAAAACATAACTAAGCAGAGTTACAACCGATTAAATCAGATCACTAACAATTCTTAAACTTGAAGCAGATTGCACGCACAGCAAAAATTGAATGTCATCACTGAATTTGTATCTACATTAAGTGTTGAGATTCGATTTTTGCTATTTTTTTCTCCCACAATCAACTCTTATTAAAACGGATATCGTATCGTTTCATATTCGCTATTTTATTTGTTATCATTATGTCACTAGTGTGTTGTGCTGAAATTATGGATTTTATATTGAGTCTTATGTGAAGTTTGTCAAAAAATATTTTACAAATTTCTTCTGCATCAACTTTATAAAACGAAAACACGCTAATATTTTACAAAATATTTTACAAATTTCTTCTGCATCAACTTTACCAGTGGGTTGCCTCCCACCAATCCCTCAAAAGTGTGATGGGGATTCGATTGAATACAAGGTGAAGTGCAAAGGAACCTTAAAACCATTCTCCAAGGCTAGAGTCATTCTTACTCCAGAGCTGAAAAAGAAGGGAAAATAGGTTATAGAGAGCATGTTGAGTAGAACTCTGAGTCTGCAAGTGTCTAGCTGTGGAACTTGCATGGGAGTGAGTTCTCAACCTCGCTCTGACTGATCACCTGAGCCAAAGTCAAGCTAATGACTACAAACAAGCGCTTGGTGGGAGGCAACCCACTGGTAAGTTATACATAAGTTTTTCTATTATTTTTGTTTTTGATTTTTGGTTTTTGGTTTTGTGTTTCACGTGAAGAAGCAGATTCAGAAGAGCAGCATCGATCGACACCAACCCGGTATCGATCGACACCATCCACGCGACGAAGGAGCAGAAACTTGCTGCGAGTATCGATCGATACCAGTGATGTATCGGTCGACACTCATCACCATCTCGGGTAACTCCTTCGATTTTCACCAATTCACTCAACTCTTCTGTTTTCTTTTACCAACTCTAGACTAGATAACACTGGGGACAGTGTTGTTTAAGTCTGGGGGAGGTAGTTGCTGACAACGTGTTTGTTTTTCTTAGAGTCAGTCGTTTTTGTGTCAAATTTGTTTTATTGAGTCAAAACCTGTTGGAGATTATGATCTTGTTCTTGAATCTATTGTTCTGACTTTGCTTCTGAGTGTCCACTGTTACAGAATCAGTTACAGATCGACTAATGAAAAATCCAAAGGCTGATCAGTTAACTAGAAGACACACATGTTTCCAGCAGAGTTCTTTTAAAGCCTGAGCCAAATTTCTGCACTTCATCGACGTGGTTAGTATTCATAGAGCTTGATTCCTCATTCATATCTGACAAAGGAACCCATGTGTTTAAAAGTGATAGTATCTCTCTCCCCTTATGTTAATTAATAAATAAGTGCATGAAAAGATGAAATGATTTTCTCCTAAGTAGAGGGTTATGAATGTTTCCAGCGATCCCATTATTCTACTTGGTGAGGGATGATCACACAGAGGATTGGAAGCGAGGTTAGGATTTTCCTATGATGCCATTATTCATCTACACCATTTGATACATTGAGAGGGAAGAACCGGGGATTCGGTGGCAAACACCATCAATACTCGCATCTCAAACCTTGATTTGTATATGCAAATAAATAAAAAAAAAGAAAGAAAAAAAAAGAAAAGAAGAAAACAAAATAAGAAATAAGTCTGGGGGAGAGGAAGTGATACAAAAAGTGTGAAATTGGGTGGTTCCTTGTCATGATATTGTATGGGAAAGAATCTAGAAGGTTCTTGGTATTAATCATAGCGATGAAACTGGCGATGATGGGTTTAATTGAATGAAGCTGCGAAATAATGTGTGTAGTCTGGGGAAGCTGCGAATGTCTATGGAGAAGTACATGGTGGTTAGTTTTGGAACTGGTTAGGTGACATTTGGGTGCTTGGGAAAAGGGTCATTGCAACGTTCCAAGAACAGGTGAGTCTCCTTGTTTTCAAACCTCTTTCTTTGGTTTAGTCTTCTATTTGCTTGAGGGCAAGCAAAAGGCTAAGTCTGGGGGCGTGATATATCATGGTTTTTACCCCTTTTAAGCCATGATATAGGTCCGTTTTATAGAGTCTTTCTACTATTTTGCAGTGTTTTAGAGTCTTTTACAGGTTTTAGCACGTTTGGAGCATAATTGGAGATATTGGAGCTTTTTGGAGCATTTTGGAGCAAAACAAAAGTTCGTGTAGCTGAGTACCCGATTTGAAGCCCTTGTATCGACCGACACCACCTGGTGTCGATCGATACTGACACCATGAAGGAAGGAAGCCCGTCATTGTCCGAGTATCGATCGATACCACTCATGGTATCGGTCGATACCGGCGTCCATGGGGAAGGAAACGCGACTTTTATGAAGAGTTGAAGAATTGCAAAATTGCCCAGAAGACTTTATTATTTACAATTTAGCCCAAAACGTGTTTTAACACTATAATTAGGTTTTTGAGCCACTTTTGTTGACTACGCTTTTTACAAGACTTGATTAAGCTTTATTCTACTCTGGTTTTTGGAGAGACAACTCTGAACTCCTGTTTCTTATTGATTTCTTTGATGATCTATTCAATCATGTTGTTTTCATTCTCCATGTCTGAGTGGATTCCTTGTTAGGTTCAGGGTTCTCATAAGGGTTTTCTCTGAATGTTAGGTTAATTGATTGATTATGATTCACCATCTGAATTAGTTCTTCACCATATGTTGTTCCCATAGCTAATTCTAGGTTGACGAATCTAGAACTTAGATCTTAGGATAATTGGTTAGGCACGCGAGTGCGATTAATTACCTGACTGATATCTTTGTATTTTACATGTTCTAGCATGCCTTTTACTTAGAGTTTTGTGTAATTTGCATGCATAATCATGGTTTTATTTAGCATTTAGGTCTCATTTAGAGTTTAGGACATTTGCATTAGGTCCTATTGAGTTCTTGCATGTTTTGGAGTGTTTTCTAGGTGTTTGGAGGCAATTTGGGGAAATTTGGAGAAATTGACCAAAGTAGGATATAAGGGTCATCCGAGATGTCTGAAAGCTGCAGCTGGAAGATGACCTTACGTTCAGATTTAGCCCCAACGGTCTTCATCAAAGTTGTAGAGGGATAAGTTATCTTTCTACCGAAGTTTGAATCAAGCCATTCGGACGTGTGGTTTGGAAGATATGGCTGTTTTACTGGAGACGTATCCGTCTGGTCGCGAGACCAAATGCCTTCACACCGATCACAACAGACCGGTGCAACAAACAGGTGTGCCAGCAGAAGCTAAGCACCGGTTTGTGGCAAGAATTCACACCGGCCCGTTGCAACCGGTGCTGAACCAGAAAACTGAGCACGACCCAGACCCGACCGGGTCGATACCCGGTTTGTCCCGGGTCGACCCGGTTCGCCTCCCTTCTACTATTTAAGCCCAAAAACCTAATTTTTGACATCTTATCTCATTTCCTAAGATCAAAAACGTGTTCTTGATATTTCTTAGAGGATTTTGGTGGTTTTGTAAGAGATATCTTGATTTGAATGAGAGTTTAAATCATATCTTCTTTCTTAATCATTTTTTACTCATTAATTATGGGATTTAACATGTTCTTCATAGAATTTGTTGGGTTCACCATGGTTAGTGAGTAGAAACTCTTTGGATCATTGGGTTTGGAAGATTTAGGGGATTTCTTGGTTAGTCTTTGATGTCTAGGGCTTAATTAACATGTTTCCTCTCTTATTTGATGATTTTAATGCTAGATTAGGCTTGAGAAAGATGATCTATAACTAAAGGCATTTCATGCACACCAAGTGTTTGATGAAATGCCTAGTAGAGTTAAATAAGAGGATTTTCATACCTAGCCCATGAGAGTGATTGCCTAAGGTGATTATTAGCTATTAGAACTTGAATTTAATGTTTGCTAATTACTTAATCACAAATGAGAGTTTGTTCTTGATTAGGTAATTAGTGAAATGATTAGTGCTAAGAGATTAGATTAATCTTGATTAGTGTTCTAGGCTTAAGGAAATGAACTTGTGTGATTAATTTGACATCATTGATTAGCTTGGATTCCCCCGAATCAATTACCTTACCCAAAGATCCCTCTTTTAATCATTGTTAATCTCGTTTAGTGATTGTCTTTTGCTTATTTGCTTTCAATTACATTAGGTTGCTAGAATTAAAACCAAATCCCCTTTGTTTGCTTAACTTAGAGAGTTTCTTGCATTCTTTTTGCATTAAACTTAACCCCGATTGGATTGACACCTAAAATATTGCAATGACATGAGCATATTTAGGATTGATTCTTAGGAAAAATCCTACTTATCACTGACAGAACCTAGGGTGAGCAAAATAACTATTCGCAAAGAGATTTGGTTTAGTTGTTTTGTGAACAAATCAAACTTGAAATAAAAGCTGGTTTAGACTTTAGGATTCGCAAAGAGATTTGGAATTCTAGGATTTAGACTTAGATAGTTTTCGCAACGAGAGTTGGTTAGCTATACCTTAGTGATTTGAGTTCAAGAACCGCGCTAAATCTGAATCATGTTAGTTAGTTTATCTACATTCACTGAATTCCTGAGAAATACCCTGAGCCTATCTTCCTTCCAATTGATTTACAACTTGTTTAATTTACGCACTTGCTTTCAATTACATCTTTTGGTTTAGCTTAATTTGGATCTATATAATCTATTGCGTGAATTCTGGAGTTCTTGTGTTCGACTCCTACATATACTACAACAACTGTTTTAGTACTTTTAGGGTATTAATTTGAGCATATCAATTCAGCTTCTACGTTCTTCATGAAAGTCGTAGATATATGAGTTAGTTGTCGCTTGGAAGTGGTTTCAGGTCATTTGGATACGTGGTTCAAGAGATATGGCGATTTTACCATGTGTATGTAGACTAGTACCGACCGACTCCCGTGCGGCACACTCCGACCGGTATGACACCAGGGACTTGTGCCGATCCACTGTACCGACCCAGGACTGGTCGGTACAGACCACCATAATCAGTCAAAAACCAGTTTTGGCCGGGTCAACACCCGGTTTGTTCCAGGTTGACCCGGTTCACCCTTTTTGCTTTAAATACTCTTGAAACCTAATTTTTGTAGCAAGCTTTCTTCTTTCTAGAGTTGGGTTTTATCCCAAACTCTTCTTATGATTTTGATTGTTCTTCATACAAATACCACTCTAGAGAAGATTTCTTCACCCTTATCTTTATATTAATGCATCTTCTTTATCTTTATTTCTTTTTCTTTTATGTTCTCCATGTTCTTTAGACTTTAGACTTTTTGTTGGATTATGGATGGCTTAATTTTGATGGTTAGATGTTGATGATTTAGGTTGATCCTTGTTAAATCCTTCACATAGGTTAGCTCTTAATGCTATATTTAGATTGAGAGATCAAATATAGAACTAAGGCATTTCACGCCCGAGAGGTGTTCGATGAAATGCTTGAACCAAGCCTTTTGTGAGCTTTTCACATCCTTGCCAATGAGAGTTGATGTCAAGGGTGATTAGTGAACTAATTGAGATTGTTTATTAATGCTCATTGATTATCTAATTGCAAACGAGAGTTTATGTCAATTAGGTGATTAGTGAAGTGATTAGTGCCATGAGAATGGATTAGTCATATTTATGAATCCCATGTTCTAGGATAGTGTTTAATGCAATATTTGTCATCATTATTTGATTGTTAATCATTCCTTTGATAGTTCATTCCATGATCCAACACTTCTATCTTTTATTTTCTTTCTTGCATTTTACATTCTTAATCTAAAAACATAAAAACCCAAAACATTTGCTCTAGCTTAAGAAGTTTCATGCATTCCTAGTGCATTAATCTTAACCCCTATGGATTGACACCTCTTATGCTACAATGACAAGCATAGAGGAATTGATATGAACTTAATAAAAATCCTTTATCCAAACTATATTAAAACGGTGTTGGGTCGACATGGACATCTAGGGGTATGCTCGATTCAATCACGATCCCTAAGCTCTTAGTAACAAAGTTTCTAGATTTTAACTCCACGAACTGAACATAATAAATGGCGTAGCCTACTTTCGTACATCCTATGCACCAACATTCTATACACTCGACCAGTAGCTTTCGTCTCTGGCCGCGCTGAAAATCGTGCTGTTCGCGCTGGTTCTTCTTAGTTCACGGCACTTCGTAAGTATACTTTCGTATCTTACGAGGCGACACGCTCTTATAGATAAATGGTTCGGGTATTTAGATTCAGCACTTTTGGTGGTTCTTTAACACCTATGAATCACCTCTAGTTTATGACGCTAGATTTAGCATTAACAACGATCTATAAGAAAGAGCTCTAGAAATCGGCTAGGGTTGTACCTCGTGAAATCATTTTCGAACATAGAATTCCCCTTTGATAACCCCTTTAAACCCAACGATTAAACTACTCGGACATACTAGAATTGAAAGACATAATTAAATAAAAACAAGAGATTGATGGAAGAAGAAGGCTCTCAAATTTAAGAACGATGTCCGGAGAGAACTTCTCTACCAATCTCTTAGAGTATCAAATGAAAAGTAAAGTGCAAAAGTAAGAACAAAAAGTAAAGCAAACCAAACTAAAAATGGTGTAAAATCAAGCACACTAGAACATAAAGTGATGCATAAAGTAAATTAAATAAAGAGCAGGAGATTGGTGAAGGAGCCTCTCGATTTTAAGAACTAAGTCCGGAGAGAACTTCTCCACCAATCTCGAAAGTAAGGACAAAAGCTTAAGAAAAGTAATGCAAAAAGTAAACTAAAAGTTGTTATATGGTTTCTCTATCGGGGTTACATGAAATTATGGCTATAAAACATGTATTTATAGGTCTTCAACTCTTGTTTTCGTCGGTCTTTAGGGTTTTGAGTTGACGGGAAATGAACAAGCCTTGCAATTGGGCTTACGAGATGAAATCAGCTTGGCCGAGGGTCCAGTGGGTCTAGCCGCGGCGAACCTTCACTTGGCCGCGGGTGGAGACTTCCTGGCCGCGGCTGGGACTGCTCCGGAAGTGGCCTGATGGGACGTCTTGATCTTGATGTATCTTTTGATTGAAACGTTGGATTGTCCTCAAATCTGTTGGAATGAAAAGGTAGCTGGTCCTTGAATATCTCCCAAATTGGGCTGGATCAGACGGTAAGAAGAATCTCTTTGGCAATTGAACTTCCTCATCATTACCATAACCCAAAGCTTATTTTTCATGAGAATTTTCCTTCTTTTTACAAGCTCTTGGGGGCGAAGCATAATCCATCATCGCACAACTACCCACATACTCAACTCTTGGAGCTTGAACTTCATTAACCTCACAAGTGATCGTGCCGCAAAGCCCATTTGATGGAGGCTTCATTGGGTAAAAGAGCTTATCATTCATGTTCTTGAGCACTATTCTCTTGTTTGTGAAGTCCATGCTTGCACCGGTGGTATTGAGGAATGGAGTCCCAAGAAGGAGAGGGAGCATTTTGGTTTGTCCCATCTCTATAACAATAAAGTCTGTTGGTACAAGACACTCTCCGATCTTGAGAGGATAGTCTTCAACAAGGCCAAGTGATTTCCTTGAAGAAGAATCTCCAAACGTGATGATGGAGGGGTAATCCTCCATACTCTTAATCCCAAGACTCTTAACCATCTCCAAGGACATGACGTTCACACTCGAACCCGAGTCACACAAGGCGTCATCTATCTTCAAGTCTCCAAGAGAGCAAGAGATGGAGAATTTACCAGGATTTCCAAGCTTGGGGATAGACTTAGGCTCAACCCTTGTTATGCTTAGTGAATCAAATACCGCCATAAGCTCTTCCACTTTCTCTCGGTTCTCAAGTATGTTTTTGATGAACTTTTGGTGTTGTGGGATTTGAGACAAGTTACTCTCACTAGGCAATGGTGCTCCAATCTTATTCATGTTTGCTTTGAAGCTTGAGAACACTTTCTTTTGTGCCTTGGTGAGAAATCGACCGGGAAATGGAAGTGGAGGCTCGTATGGAGAAGGTTCAATGCAAAAAGCTTGTTTCATAGACATCACATATGTCTCCACGTTCTTCTCTTTAACTAAGTCCTTGAGAGACTTCTCAACCTCCATTTGTGTAGAAATCACTTGCTCTTCATAGATGCTTTTACCCTTTCCCTCAACAAAAACCACATCATCTTCATTCCCAAGGGTCACCCCCACCTTGTTTCTCAATGTCCTCATTGAGATTTGAGGGAAGCTATCTAGATGGAAGGTCGTCATTATTTGGACTAAAGAGTAGTCCTAAGAACTTTTCAATTGTGTGTTCATGCTCATCATTGGAGAATATAACATTGCAATATTCCTTCGGATTTGTTTCGGGTTTGCCTGGCAATGTACCTTGAGGACGAGATGAAGAAGCGGCTCCCTTGGTCTCCATTTGTTTCACTTTGGAGCTCAATGTCTCAATTTTGTTGTGGAGATTATTGTAGGAACAATTCACCCTTGTATTGATTTCCGCTTGACCCCTTAGTAGCTGTTGAAACAAGCTATTCAAATCAAGGTCTTGAGGCTTAGATGTAGTAGCAGGACCTTGTGGGGCAAAACCTTGTTGAAAACCGGGTGGAGGCATGAAAGGGGCTTTGTTTGGGTAGCCTCCTTGGTTCCCTTGAAACTGATTCGTGGGAACAAGGCCCCTGACCTTGGTTTTGAGTAGTGATGTTCCTTTGTTGAGCTCCTTGGTTCCCTTGAGGGTGTTGTTGTGGGTACACTTAATCTTGTGGGTTTTCCACATTTGGATTTCTATATGGGAGGTTAGGGTGGTTGTTATAGCTGTTGTGAAACCCCTTCGATAGCCACCATGATTCCCAACATAATGCATTTCCTCTTGATTACTCAAATCCACCATTTGTTCTTGGAACCCTTGATTCTCTTCAAAATCACCAACAAAGTGAACTGATTTTTGAGAAGCATTGAGAAGCTTGTCTATCATGGCGGATTTCTTGTCCATCATGGTAGATTGCTTGTCAATTTTGTCGTTTAGAGCTTTCATTTATTTGGTTCTCCTTTGCTCCTCAAAATCACTTGTGGTCCTTGTAGCTCTATCATAGTCATCACCATATGTGCCATCACTTTGAGCAAGGTTCTCAACTAATTCCATTGCTTAATTCACTTCCTTGGCCAAGAAGTTTCTGTTGGAGGCCGTGTCTAGGAGCATTCTAATCTTGGGTAGTGCTCCACCGTATAGAGTGCTCAAGAGTGAGGCATTTGAGAAGCCATGATGGGGACATTGCATTGTGTAGCTTCAAAACCTTTCCCATGCTTCATTGAATGTCTCATTCCCTCGTTGGGTGAAGCTTGAGATCTCATTTCTTAGCTTGGCAGTCCTAGATGGTGAGAAAAACTTTGTGAGGAAGGCCCTTTTGCATTTATCCCAAGAGGTAATGGATCCTTGAGGTAAAGTCTTCTCCCATTGGTGTGCTTTGTCTCCAAGTGAGATGGGAATAATCGGAGTTTGAAGCCATCCTCGGAGACTTCATTCATCTTGGTGAGACCACAAATTCTATCGAATTGATCAAGGTGATCCAAGGTGTCTTCCATGGCGAGACTGTGATACTTGTTGCTTTGCACCATATTTATCAAGCGGGCCTTAACCTCAAAATTGTTGTTCTCCACGGGTGGGGCTTGAATTCCTTGACGGTTTTGGTATGCATTAGCGGCATCACCCGCTCCAACAATGTTTTGGGCTCGTGGAGGGTGGTTTGGAGCTCTAGCATTACGGGCGGGTGGTGGTGGGTGTTGTTGCATGTTCCCACCGTGTGCTTGAGCTTGTGGGTTCCCAGTTCCACCGTTTGCTTCGTGGTTTCCATTACCACCGTTCCCTTGTTGTGGCCCATTAGCAACGTTCTCATTGTTGTTACCAACCGGAAGCTCTTCAACGTTGTCCATACCGAGCCTCTCGATGTGTACAACCCGTTCTCTTGCTCTTCTTTCTCTAATCCCACGTTCCAATAGGTGAATGTCGTCTATTTGCTCAACGAGATTTGCTCCGCCTCTAGACCTTGTGTTCATGAACCTATAGAGATAACCAAAAGAAAAATAAAGCTTAATCTCAAGGAAATTTAAAATCCTAATGTTGAAAGCTAAACCCAATCGGCAACGGCGCCATATCGATAGTAAGATTTTGTCGATCTCTAGAATCAATTACCCTAGATGCTATGTAGCATAAAAAGTATCAATCCAAATGGGTTAAGTTCCAAGCACTAAGAATACATAAAACTTCTTAATTTAAGCTAACAAAGTTGTTTTTGAGTTTTAATATAGCAACCTAATTCCAATTGTAAAAAAAAGGCAATAAACTAAGCAAGATTAAGAAACAAGATAAAGGCAAGCCCTTGGATGAGGTTATGGACTTGAGAAGTTCTATGATCAATCTATGATGTCAATACACACAATAAAGCAATATCCTTAGCCTAGAACACTGAAACAAGACTAATCCACTCTCATAGTCTTAATCCCTTTGCTAATCAACTAAATCAAGATCAAATTATCATTTGTGAAAAGTTAATTATCAAGCATTAATCACAAGTTCTAATAGCCATAATACTTCTTAACCATCTATTCTCATATGTTAAGCAAGCAAAATTTCTTATCTAGTTCTTTGGGGAATTTCATCAAACACCTTGTGGGTATGAAATTCCTTATGATCTAGATAAGCTTTCTCAAGACAAAAATCTAGCATTAATGGCACTAAATAAAAAGGAAAGAAGTAATGTAAGCCCTAGACATCATTGATCAATCAAGAAATCCCCTAATCTATCTCACCCATGAGCTCTAATAGGAACTACTCACTAACCATAAGGAACCCAACAAATCCCATAGAGAAAGTGTTAAATCCTATGATTAGATGATTAAATGATGAAAAATAGAAGAGAGATTAGAGAGATTAGAGAGATTAAAATACTAAAACTTTAGATTGCATAAACAAAAAGAGATATCTCTTACAAATCCTTAGAACCCTAAAAAGAAAGTTTTTAGCAAGAGTAAGAGATAGAAGAAAGGATAGATCACAAAAATTAGGTCTCCAAATGTTTATAGCAAAAGGTGGGCGACCGGATCAACCCAGGATAAACTGGGTATTGACCCGGTCGGATCTGGATTGAAGTGGTCTATACCGACCAGAGCTTGGTCGGTATTGCTGGGTCGGCGTTGCTCCTTGCCCATACCGGTCGATGATGCCGACAAAAGATGGGTCGGTATGAGGTGTCATGAGGTTGATACTGGGCGGGCTTTGGTCGGTGTTGAGAGTGTCTTGGGTCGGTATGGAGTGAGGCTTGGGTCAGTACTGGTTCCTGTGTTGATACCGACCAAGTGATACCGCCCAAGTGTTGGCCGATATTGACCGTCTTGAATATGAACGCCGAGCAAGGATGGGTCGGTATGGAGTGAGGCTTGGGTCGGTATTGGTCCCTGTCCCAACTGACCAAGTTACACCGACCAAAGGTGGGTCGGTGTTGGTCCTTGTTCCAATACTGACCAAGTTACACCAACCACAAGCCGGTCGGTGTTGGTTGATGGTCTCGCGCGCCGTACGGACACGTACTTGGTAAATTCGCCATATCTCTTGAAACACATATCCAAATGACCTGAAATCACGTCCAGACGACAATTAACTCAACTGTCTATGATTGTCATGAAAACTTTCGAAGCTAAATCCGAATGGACACATTTCATCTGGCCCGATCTTTCATTGACTCGAATGACTTCTGCACTTTCCTTTGCTTCATCACTCCAATCATCTCCAAAATGTCTCAAAGTACCTAGAAAACACTCCAAATGATGCAAGACTCACTAGGACCTAATGCAAACTAGCTAGACTCTTATTTGGACCAAAACACTAAAGAAATCTATGAAAACACATGCATGAGACTCAAAACACTAAGTTAAATGCATGCTAAAATGAGTAAAATATGAAAATATCAGAAGGGTGGGGGAAGAAGATGAAGTGTGAATGACATTTATGCCCACCATTAAAGATAACAACAAAACGTTAAAATATCTATTATGGGAGGCTGTGTTTTCTCTGCCTCCACTATGCTTCCGAGAGGCTAAGCAACCACGCCTTTTAGACCCTTAATCTTCCTCTACATTCATTGTTTGCATTTAATTCACATTTACCAACTACTCCAAGATGTATACATTTAATTCTCATCTGCTTGTATTTAATTCACTATGAATTAAATGGCTCCTCTATTAAACTTTTATTACATACAAACAATTCCTGGAGGGGAAGAGACATCACATATAAATAGGTCCTCTTACTACTTCCAAACCATCAGAATGATTTCTAATGTGTAGAGGCCTTCAAGCACATTTCTGCAAAGTAGATGCAAAAACATATAAGACACTGCTCTGCAGAAATCTGTCTGAAGGAACACACTGCTTTCTTTTACAAAGATCTTATCCCGCCAAATTTTATCTGAAAGAAGAATTAGGAAGCACGGAAATGGTTAGACAAATGGACATTTGGCTTTCTCTTCTTGTTGTATTAAACTGAGGAACAAATGACCTGCCAGCACTTTGCCCATTGGTAACTATCGATCGAGACTGATGTCCCAAGCCCAAACGCCAAACATGGCTGCACCAAGAAGTGCGAGATTATAATCTTCATCATCCATCGCGACCTGGGAATAGGAAGAAGCAACACAAACTGCTCCTGCTCCCGAAAGGGATTGGCAAGTCCAATCGCGATTGGCAAGTCTTCAAGTAGCCCAATTGGTACTCTCACGCTTCCATCCGCAAGGATCAAGGAGATTCTACAACCCTTGTATTTCGTGAATCCCAATCTCTTAGCAACAGAGAACGGCATTAGACTCACACTAGCACCCAAATCACAAAGACAATTGTTGAATGCTAGAGGTCCCAAAGCACATGGGAGAGTGAAACTACCTGGATCTCCAAGTTTCTTTGGTACCACCTTCTTTTGGATGATGACACTACACTCATGAGTCAATACTACCATGGATTCCATCTCTTTAGGTCTTTCTTTCACGGCATCCTTGAGGAACTTGGCGTATTGAGGCACAAGCAAGAATGCATCCACTAAAGGCATGGTAAGCTCAACCTTCGCCATTTGTCTATCAAACACCGCCTTGTACTTTTCCAACAATTTTTTCTTGAAGCGTCCGGGAAACGGAAGCTTTGGCACATAAGGTGGTGGTGGGACAAACAAAGTCTCTCTCTTCTTGGGCTTCTCTTGAGAAACAACCTTGGTCTTGATCTCTTCAACCTGTGTACCCTTGTCTTTGTCTTCCAAAACCGTGTCTTCAACTACCACGTTGTCTTGAGTCTCAAGTTCCNCCCCCCCCCCCCCCCCCCCCCCCCACTTTGGTTCTCAATGTCCTCGTTGAGATTAGAAGGGGGTTCTCTAGTGGGTAGGACTGTGCCATTCCGTAGTGCGATGGTGTTCACATACTCTTTGGGGTTGGTCTCGGGCTTTCCCGGTAGTTGACCTTGTGCGATGGCGTTCATTACAAAGCTATGACAAGTGCTTTCTCTTTAAAAGTAAAAATTTCAAGTAAGAAAGGTGAAACCCTCTTACTTCAAACAAACCTTATAAATTTCTAAGTCTTTTGCAGAAAGCTTTCGAGCTAAGTTTTTCAAAACAAGAGAGGGGTAATTCTTCTAAAAACCTGCCTTCTCAAACCAATATTTGAAGTATAAGGGTTTCACCTTTATTACTTGAAAATTTTATTTTTTGAAGAGAAAGCACTTGTCATAGCTTTGTAATCAACTCTAAAAATTAAAGCAATTGGAATAGATCCTTCAATCATTTTGTAATTGTGAGTTTTAACTTGTAAAACTAGAGATTTGAAAATATTTTTATCATTAAAAGAAACCGTAAAGTTTAGGTAGTAATCAAATGAAATTGGACCAGTACACAAACTAGATTCAATAGAGCTTAGTAAAGAATCTTCAAATATTTTGAACCGTGTATCTCTTAGGATAGCTAAAATTGAAGTATTTAATCCTTATTTTGAAAGTGGTCTAATTCCAACTAGACTAAACCAGTATGTATATATTTAAAATTATTTTCTCTATGTCTTTGTAAAGCACTTTCAGAAAACAAATGAATTGTTTCAAAAGGTTTTGTAAGTTGAATATCTCGTTCTTTAGTTTTGATTGAGAAATTTGTTCTTAAGAAATTCAATTTTGAAATTTGATAAATTAGGTCTTTAATTATGGACTTTTGGTATTTCCCAATTATCAATTGACCCTTGAAAATCATATATGGTTTTTTCATGACTAGTGATGACCTTTTTGAATCTCTAATAGACTTCCTTTATGACCTAGAAGAAGAGGCGGATTCGGACCTGTTTGATGTTGATCTAAAATATGAATTCATTTTTTCACAATACTTAATAAAAAGATCTATAGCTCTTCAAAATCCTGTCTAGACTAATTTAACATCCCAATACCTATGGGAATTATGACCTTCTGTAGACTGGCGAAAACACTCAGGAGAATAAAATCTTTTTCTTAGAAACTAAAAAGATGAGATTAATAAAAGATCACAAGAAATTTAGACCTAAGACGCCTGATCTGTATATCCTAGGAAGACTACTAAGGATTCAAGTAGTAAGTCGATATTGTGGTGATTGATCTTAGCCTAAATTCAAAACGAATTTAGTCAAAATACCAAATATGTGTAGAATGTTGTATCACAATGCCAGTTTGACCATCTGAATATATATGACCTCTAACAGTTTCTCTTTACCCCGAACCAAAAGTATGGCTCTGATACCATAAGGAAATATAAGTAGATATAATAAAATTCTAAACAACAAAAACTTGATGTGCTTAGGTTTTAAATTTATAAACCCTATGAAACTGGAAGTGCATAGTAGTGTATTGTAGTACTTAGGGATCGATCCACCAAGACTGACACCTGGAATACAAATCCGTTAGAAGAGAATAAAGCTAAGACAAAAGATGGTTTCGTGTGTGTGAGAGTGGAGGACGAAAATCAGTAGCTAAATGCAGTAAGAATGAATGCAAATAAAGCAATTAAACAAGTGTTAGACATTAGGGAATTTGCAGGGGTTCACAAACTGTTCATCTAGGTAATCTAGCAATATGTAATCGATTAGGGAAAGTTCACAAACACGAATCACGATTGTATAAAAGATCTACTCTCACACTACCTATTACTTATGTCTAACAACCTAATTAGTCAACTCTCGCAGCCAATTAAGAGATCAAACACAGATTAAGTTCAGGTTCGATTGGTTCACATACCTATAACTCGACTTTCGCAAGTTATAACTTGATGCTCATCTAATGCTAGTTCAAGCTGATTGATTCATCAATTTTGTGGCTCTATCCTCTTTAAATCAGTAGCTAGTTCATGACTCTAACCACAAACAGTAAGCACAAACATAGATGAATAATTTCCTAAAAGAAACTATCCTAGATCCAGCCACCTAAACTATCAATCAATGAGATCCCCTTTGAGAAACCTTTAAACCCAACTATATACTAATCAAGCATGAATGAATAAGACATAATGAGGACTTGAAAAACGTGCATAACTATAAAGAAAAGCAAAGAAACAAAGATGGTTCAGAAATCTTCTCTAGAAGTACAAGAATAAGAGATATTCCCCCTAAAACGTACAAACTCTAAAGACTACATTGAAAACGTGTTTGTGGGTGGCTGCTGCTGCTTTGTGGTGGTTGTGGCTTGTGTGTCGAAACCCTCTATTAAGAGGTGTTTTTATAGGTCTTCGAAGCTTATAGGTCGTCCAAAATCGGTCTAAGTCAAAAAGGGCTAAGTATACGTCAAGTGGGCTGAGATTGGGCTGAAACTAGCCCAAAGTAGATGTACCACGACCACAGCCTTCCAGTCCCCCTACCACGGGATCTCTGGTCGCAGAAGTGGCTCTTTCTGGTCATGGGAAGAGCCTCTTTCTGGCCAAACGTGTTCTGCTAGACTGCTTCTAGTGCCTTTGGTAGAATCGCCATAACTTGAGATTGCACTGTTGGATTTCCTTCAAACCACCGCCATATGAAAGATGACATAAGGCTCTATTTTGTCTCCAAAATTCAGCACAATCGGATTGTGAGGAGGTCTTGATCGAATGCCAAACGTCTAACGTTCCACCACTTGTTAAATGACTTGAAACGACTTTTGACACTACGAATACTTGAAAAACACCATAAAATCACTTAAAACCAAATAAAACACTTATTAAAACATAAGAAAACATAGTAAAAATG
This sequence comes from Eutrema heterophyllum, assembly GCA_002933915.1. Classification (NCBI taxonomy): domain Eukaryota; kingdom Viridiplantae; phylum Streptophyta; class Magnoliopsida; order Brassicales; family Brassicaceae; genus Eutrema; species Eutrema heterophyllum. Next base: position 279,972 of record PKMM01048876.1, on the reverse strand, counting down.
CGTAAAAACACGAGTATATCACTCATGGAAAGCCTGATCCCACAAAACATAAAGAAAAAGAGATCGATAAAAAAAATACAAAATACCCTAGAAAGGTAGGGAAAAATCGATCAGAAGAAGAGAGAAAAGGGAGAGGAATGAAACTGGAAGGCGAAAAAAACTGTCTTGGTGATTGATGCCACTAGGGTTTAGCATAGCTTCATGTAATAATATTTATAACCCTAGGTAACTGCAAGTGCACAACAGTGCGATGTAGTACTTAAGGTATCGATCCACAGGGAATCCTCGCTTACCTACAGAACCTTAGCACCAGAATTAGTAAAGAAGTCTAAAATGAAAATAAGGTTTTTGGATAGATTGTCACGATTTCTAGATGAATGCAAAGAAAGAAAATAAGACGCTATTAAAATAATAAAGACTTATGTTGAGTTGTCGGGCATATCTATTGGATATGATCGATTCAAAACACGGTAACAAAGCTCCTTGTAATAATGATTCTAGTAACTCCACGAACTGAACAGAATAAACGGCGTAGCCTACTTTCATACATCCTACGCACCAACAATCTATACACTCGACCAGTAGCTTTCGTCTCTGGCCACGCGGAAAATCGTGCTGTTCGCGCTGGTTCATCTTAGTTCACGGCACTCCGTAAGTATACTTTTGAAGTCTTACGACGCAACACGCTCTTATAGATGAACAATTCGGGTGTGTTTAGATCCAGCACTTTTGGTGGTACTTAACACCTATGAATAACCTCTAGTTCATGACGCTAGATTTAGCATTAACAACAATCTATAAGAAAGAGCTCTAGAATTCGGCTAAATTTATCTCGCGAAGATCCTTATCGAACATAATTGGTTCCCTTTGATGGAGCCTTTAAACTCAACGACGAATTACTTAAACATAATTAAAAGCGAAGATATAATTAAATAATAAGCAAGAGATGGAAGAAGAAGCCTCTCGATTTTAAGAACTAAGTCTGGAGAGAACTTCTCTATCAATCTCGAAAAGAAAAGTAAAGGTAAAATAATTGCAAAGACATAAACTAAGATTGCATAATATAAAAAATAAAATAGAAAAGAGGGTTCAAGAGAAATATCTATCTCCCTAAACAAAGAACGAAGAACGAAGAACAAAGAAGATAAAACCCTAGAAATCGTGATGGTGGCTCCCAACGGGACACCCAATTGGGGCACAATGAGGCACACGAAATTTGGGGCTGCTAAGTACATATTTATAGGTCTTCAACTCTTGCTTTAGTGGTCTTCAGGTTTTCCCTTGAAGAGAAATTGAAGTGGGCTTGAAACGGATTTGCAAACGGGCTTTCCAAGACGAAACTGTGTTGGCCGCGGGTCCAAGGCTTCGGGCCGTGGCAAAATGGTGTTTGGCCACGGGTTGAGCTTCTCTGGCCGTGGTGAAATGGCTTCTGGCCGCGGGTGGAAAGCTTCAGCCTGTGGTGAAATGGGACGTTTGGTCTTGATGTATCTTTTGATTGAACCGTTGGATTGTCCTCAAGTCACTTGGAATGGAAAGGTAGCTGGTCCTTCTTAAATATCTCCAAAATTGGACTGGATCAGACGGTGAGAAGATATTCTTTAAGGGTTGAACTTCTAACGGTTTGATTCTTAGCCGAAAATATGATTTTTCTCCAATTTGCATCGTTTTTGCCTAAGTAACATGAAAAGAGTCTTGAAAGTACAAATATGCAAAAACCGTAATAAAAGCTAATGTAAGACTCCCTAAAATCGAACTCTAAGGTCTGGGCAGAACAGGATAATCCTTGCAAGCGCTGGAGCTTCAAGGCGTGTGGAGGTGAGAGGCGTTGCACAAAGGGGATGGAGAATCCTTTGATAAGCCGTGTTGTTCTGCTGAGGATATTACACACCACAGTAGAGCAACGAACTGGATATGACACACCAGTATGAAGCCAAGAGAATCACTCTCTGAGCCAAGAAGAAGAAGAAAACGTTTCTTTGATAGTATGAAAAGCTGAGTTGCGACAAACTGAAGGAACTAGGGTTTAAAGGAGAAACAACAAAGAAATGAGATGGGCCAGCAAAACAGATGGGCCAAAAAGAAATAGACTAGTCTTAAAATAAATTGTGTTGGGCTTGATAGAAATCGCCAAAGAGATAGGCTGGCCAAGGCTTCAAGTTGGCGAGTGAGCTAAGGTGGTGAACTAGTTTTGCCTCGTTAAAAACCTATCTCTGTAAAACCCATTGGGACAAAAACGGAGACAGGGAAAAAGAGCACAAAACTAGATCACAAGCTCACTAACCTTCTTGAACTTGGATCATCACTAATGTAGCTTCATTTCCCATTTGATTCAAGTGATTTGGTTGCTCCTGGATTTGGCTAAGTATTCCAGCAACAGTTTCTTTGAGCTTCTTGGACTTGGATCGTGTTATTGGACCAGTTGGGATTGTCAAAGGCTCCTCGGCTACAAGCTGCTTCGGTTCATGCTCCTCAGCTACAAGCTCACCATCTGATTCCAGCTCCATGTTGTGAATGTCGTCCATGATCACATCATCCCCCTCCTCTTGAAAAGGATTTGACCTCAAATCTGGATCATCTGCCAGAAAATGAGCTAAGTCAGAAACATTGAAGTTGTTACTAATATTGTACTTACCTTGTAGATCGAGCTTGTAGGCGTTGTCACTGATCTTCTTTGTGACTTTGAAAGGACCATCGATTCTGGGCATCAGTTTGGACTTCCTCTGTTCTGGAAATCGTTCCTTCCTCAAGTGCACCCAAACGAGGTCTCCTTCTTCAAAGATCACNCTTCAAGGCGTGTGGAGGTGAGAGGCGTTGCACAAAGGGGATGGAGAATCCTTTGATAAGCCGTGTTGTTCTGCTGAGGATATTACACACCACAGTAGAGCAACGAACTGGATATGACACACCAGTATGAAGCCAAGAGAATCACTCTCTGAGCCAAGAAGAAGAAGAAAACGTTTCTTTGATAGTATGAAAAGCTGAGTTGCGACAAACTGAAGGAACTAGGGTTTAAAGGAGAAACAACAAAGAAAAGAGATGGGCCAGCAAAACAGATGGGCCAAAAAGAAATAGACTAGTCTTAAAATAAATTGTGTTGGGCTTGATAGAAATCGCCAAAGAGATAGGCTGGCCAAGGCGGTGAATCTCGTTTTTGTCTTCTCTTCGATGTTTGCTCTGGCTCTCTCGTGAATCTGCTTGACAAGTTCAGCCTTATGTTTTCCATCTATGCTTAATCTTTCACTCACAGGTAAATGCGTTAGATCTAGAGGTGACAAAGGATTAAATCCATAGACAATTTGGAATGGGGAAAACTTAGAAGCAGAATGCACAGCATGATTGTATGCAAATTCTATTATGAGGTAGACATTCTTCCCAAGTTCTAAGATTCTTTTTAATCAAATAGCGCAGAAGTGTTCCTAGAGTCCTATTAACAACTTCTGTCTGCCCGTCAGTTTGTGGATGACATGTAGTAGAAAACAATAGTTTAGTGCCTAGCTTAGACCATAGCGTTTTCCAGAAATAGCTAAGGAATTTAGTATCACGATCAGACACAATGGTTCTAGGCATGCCATGCAATCTAACGATTTCTTTGAAGAACAGACTAGCTACATGATATGCATCATCAGTTTTAAGGCAAGTAATGAAATGAGACATCTTTGAAAAACGATCTACTACAACAAAAATCGAATCCTTCCCTGTTCTAGTCCTAGGCAGTCCTAAAACAAAATCCATCGAGATATCAGTTCAAGGATGAGAAGGGATAGGGAGAGGAGTATACATACCGTGAGGTTGAACCTTAGACTTAGCTTGTTTACATGTAGCACATATGTTACAGATTCTCTCCACATCTCTCTTCATATGAGGCTAGTGGAAGTGATCTTGCATCACCTTCAACATCTTAGCAATCCCGAAATGCCCCATCAAGCCTCCTCCATGAGCTTCCATGACAAGTAAATCTCGAACAGAACAGTTAGGAACACAAAGACGATTATCAAAGAAAAGAAATCCTTCACTCTTATAATATCGACCAGCAGCAAATTTCTCACATGATTTGAACACTTCTTGAAAATCAGAATCATAATTATACAAGTGTTTAAGTTGTTCAAATCCCAGCAGTTTAGCATCAAGAGTAGAAAGGAGTGCGTACCTTCGAGATAGTGCATCAGCAACTATATTATCCTTACCTTTCTTGTATTTAATGACGTACGGGAATGTCTCGATGAATTCAACCCACCTTGCGTGTCGCTTGTTGAGCTTCTGCTGGCCTTTTAGGTGCTTAAAGGATTCGTGGTCAGTGTGAATGACAAATTCTTTGGGCCACAAGTAGTGCTGCCACGTCTGTAGGGCTCTCACCAAAGCGTACAGCTCCTTATCGTATGTTGGATAGTTGAGAGTGGCTCCTCCAAGCTTCTCACTGAAGAACGCAATATGCTTCTTATCCTGCATTAGAACTGCTCCAATACCTACACCAGAAGCGTCACATTCAATTTCGAAGGTTTTAAGAAAATCTGGTAAAGACAAGAGAGGGGCGTGAGTGAGTTTGTTTTTCAAAGCCTGTAATGCCTCCTCTTGTGCTGCTTCCCATCGAAATCCAACATCTTTCTTTATTACTTCAGTAAGAGGAGCGGCCAGTGTACTGAAGTCTCGTACAAAACGTCTATAAAATCCAGCAAGACCGTGAAAACTTCGCACTTCTCCTACTGATTTCGGACTAGGCCAGTCTCTTATGGCTTTCACTTTCTCTTCATCGACCTTGATTCCATCTGCACTTACAACAAAACCTAAAAAGACAAGATTATCTGTGCAAAACATACATTTCTTAAGGTTAGCAAACACTTTTTCCCCCCTAAGCACGTTTAGAACAAATTTCAGATGATTAATATGCTCTTCTAGGTTCTTGCTGTAAATCAGAATGTCATCAAAGTACACTACAACGAAAACACCTATGAATGCTCTCAAAACGTGATTCATTAACCTCATGAATGTGCTAGGTGCATTTGTGAGCCCAAATGGCATTACTAACCATTCATATAATCCATGTTTCGTTTTAAAAGCAGTTTTCCATTCATCTCCTTCTTTCATCCTAATATGATGATAACCACTCTTTAAATCGATTTTTGAGAACATACTAGAGTCATGCAGTTCATCTAACATATCATCAACTCTAGGAATTGGGTGTCGATACTTCACCGTGATATTATTGATGGCTCTGCAATCGACGCACATGCGCCAGCTACCATCCTTCTTAGGCACGAGTAGGACTGGGACAGCGCATGGGCTCATACTTTCGCGGATGTGTCCTTTCTCCATGAGCTCACTAACCTGTCGCTGTAACTCCATAGTTTCTACAGGATTGGTTCTGTATGCGGGACGATTTGGAAGTGAAGCACCAGGCATGAAATCAATCTGATGTTCGATGCCTCTAATTGGTGGCAGCTCCTTGGGACTGTCTTCGGGAAACACATCATCATATTCCTGTAATAGAGTTTTCATCTCACTCGGCAGCACCGGTGCAAGGTTAGACAAGTTGGAAAGAACTTCTTTAAAGACAAACAGAAGTAAAGGCTGTTTAGAGATGAGAGCTTTCTTTACCTCACCTACCTTTGCGAAATTTTTTGATTGTTTATGAATAGAGGTTTCTGTTTCCTTGAGCTTGAGACTCATCTGGTCTTGATGAACTTCCTTTGGAGTTAGGGGAACCAGAACTGTTTTTCTTCCTTTGAATACAAAGGTGTGCCGATTGGTGAAACCGTCGTGCATCACTCTACGATCTGATTGCCACGGTCGTCCAAGCAGAATGTGTCCAGCACCCATGGGAAGCACGTCACACATGATTTCATCTTCATACTGCCCAATAGAGATGGGAACTAACACCTGATTTTTCACCTTCATCTCGCCATCTTCGTTTAACCATTGCAGTGTGTAGGGCTTAGGATGCTTCCTCATAGTTAATCCCAATTTCTTAACCATAGTCTCACTGGCTACGTTAGTACAGCTTCCACCGTCAATGATTAGGCTACAGATCTTGCCCTGAACTACACAGCGTGTATGGAACAAGTTTTCTCTTTGTTCTTGCTCTTCTTCCTTAGTTTGCAAACTTAAGGTTCTTCTAGTCACTAACAGTTCACCACGAGCAGGCAGCTCTTCATGCTCAGACAATGAATCATACTCTAGCTCCTCTTCTTCTGATTCTACGTCGCCATTATCCAGCATGATCATCACCTTCTTGTTGATGCACTCGTTGGCGTAATGACCTCTGCCTTGACATTTGAAGCATTTAACATCACGAGACCTTGTTGTAGCTTCTGGCTTACCCTTGTAATTTGGATTTTCTGCGTAAGGCTTAGTTTCTGGTTTTGGTGTCATGATCTGCTTCCCTTCACGCTGAAAGGTGTTAGGCCTCTCGTCTCTTTGATAATGTGATTTTACAACAGCTGATCCACTCCCGTAGCTAGGCTTAGTGTATACGGTTCCAGCTCCATAGCTCGGTTTAGAGTTGCCTCTTCGCTTGAGCTGCTGCTCAACTAGTATAGCTTTGTGAAGCATCTCTTCTAGCTCCACGTAGTGTTGCATCTCCAATCTGTCATGTATGTCACGGTTTAGACCTCCTAGAAACCTTGACATAGTGGCTTATCTATCTTCTGAAATGTCAGCACGAATCATGAGTGTTTCCAGCTCTTGATAGTAATCTTCCACACTGCGGCTGCCTTGAGCAAGTTTTCTGAGTTTGTTGTGCAGCTCACGGTGGTGATGGCTGGGGACAAATTTCTTTCTCATGATCCTCTTCATTTCAGTCCAACTCTCTACTGGATCCTCTCCATTACGTCTTTGAGAGGTAACAAGCTGATTCCACCAGCTTTAGGCGTAGTCGTAGAATTCAGTAGCTGCGACTCTCACTCTGTTGATTTCAGTGTAGTGTTGATAGTTTAAGACGAGGTCAATCTTCTTCTCCCACTCCAGATATGCATCGGGATCATTTTTCCCATGGAATGGAGGGATTCTGAGCTTGAGACCTCCAAAGTTGTCTCGCTGAGCTCTGCCTTCTCTAGCACGTCTATTACGCATGTGACTGTCTTGAGTTGAATCGCTGTCATGGCTATAGTAACTTGCAGCCTCATAATCTCTACGCTGTCTTTGCTGATCTACTTCTACTCTAGGTGCTCTATGTCGAGCTCTTCTCTGCTGGTTATCACTCTGAACGTGTTCTCCATGCTGTTGCTGCTCTTGACGGAAAGCTTCCAGTTTATTATCCATCATCTTCTCCATACGAGCAAACACAGCTTCCATCCATAGTTTGTTGGCGTTGTTGTTGTTGTCACCTTGTTCTCCTTGTTCTTCACTCATCTTCGACCTGAAACAAGGCAGAACAAAAATCACCAGTAACTAGTTCTTTGCAAAAATTGATCCAAAACAATTTTTAGACATTAACAAATTTGTTAGAACAACAAGCTGCTAAAACAGACAATGATTCTCTTGGAAAATCGATTATGGAAACTAAAACAATAAACAAATTGCTTTGACTTACTTTAACTCAATTTTCGAAATAGCAACACACAACTCTAACACCTTAGTTACAAGCTGCTCCGATTCATGCTCCTCAGTTACAAGCTCACCATCTGATTCCAGTTCCATGTTGTGAATGTCGTCCATGATCACATCAAAAGCATGTAAAACCAAGTGAAACACTTATTAAAGTGTTCTAAAATAGATAGTAAAACGGGTAAAAATATGGTGTTATCACACCCCAAGTACTTGAAAGAGAAAGAGTCTATATGTTCTTTGATAGATACTCCTTCGATGAGACCGCACGCCCTAAATAACTATAGGAGTCAGAAATGGAGATTTTGGGTAACTCTTAGTATGTTGCTCATTATTAGTATGATTGCTAAGATGTGGCAAAGTACGTGGAAGTATTGTCTATTGTTGGTTCTGCTTGGAAGTGGCTTATACGGATGATGATTTACAAGATGTTCTAAAGGATATGTGAGTTTCTATGTTTTCAAACCTCTTTTCTATTCTTAGTCTTCTTTTTTTCTTGAGGACAAGCAAAATGTTAAGTTTGCGAGAGTTGATATACCTCTATTTTACATGCGTTTTATACGGTCTTTATGCATTTATCTAGTCGTTTTATAATGGTTTATGGCCTAAAGGGTAGGTTTAATGGTTTTTGTAGAATTTTAAGTCGAAATCAGGTTAAGTGAAGAAAAGGATGCAAAAAGAGACATATTGTGTTTTAGTATTTTGGGTCTCATGCATGTGTCTTTCATAGTTTTCTTAGTGTTTTGGTCTAAATTAGGGTTTAGATAGCTTGCATTAGGCCCTAGTGAGTCTTGCATTAATTTGGAGTGTTTTCTAGGTGTTTGGAGACACTTTGAGGATGTTTGGAGTGATGGAGCAAAAGAGAATGCAAGGGTCACCCATGTGTCTTAAGAATCTGGCCAGACGAAATGCTTCCCTTCAGAATTAACTTCGAAGGTCTTCATGAAAAGGATGGGAAATTGAATTCGCTGTCGACTGAAGGTGGTTTGAAGCCATTCGGATGAGTATTTCAGGAGATACAGCGAGTTTACTAAAGGTATGTCCGTCTGGCCGCAAGACCTTCGACCAGCACCGACCAGCCGTGGCCCGTTATCATCGTTCGTCGCTGGATTCCAGCTCGGGCAGGTCCAATACCGGCCCGCTACACCCCCCAAAGACCATCCGGTATCGATCTCAAAACACAAGCATGCCGACCCGCCTCCGACCGGTATCACCGTCCGGTACTTAGCAACACGCGGGCAAGTCGTATACCGACAGCCTGTAACGTCCCGTCCTCGCCCGGCATGAAGCTTCAGGATGGCTCGTACTGACCCGCCACGGACCAGTGTACCCCGTCCGGTGTCAGACCCAAGCTCGACAAGGTAGAATACCGGCCACCCATACCGGCCCATCTCGACCCGGCGTGAAGACCCTCGACCAATACCGCGCGGCCACACCGACCCAAGCCAGTCCGATGTAGAACCTCTCGACCAAAGCTCACCAATACCGGCCGGTTACACCGTCCCACCACCGGCCGGTATGGAGCTCGCGACCCAAGGTCCAACCGGGTTGACCCAGTTTGCCCAAGACCTTATAAATACTTGAAAACCTAATTTTTCATGATCTATGCTTTCTTTTCTCTTGTTCTTGGGCAAAGAAACCTCCTTTGAGGGTTTTTATAATTTTGTAAGAGATATCTTGAGTTTTTATGAAATTCAAAGTCTTAGTTTCTTAATTTCTCTAATCTCTCTCATTATTAATCATCTAATCATGAGATCTAACACTTTTCTTATGAGATTTGTTGGTTCCACCATGGTTAGTGAGTAGTTCCCTTTGGATCATTTGGGCTTGGTAGATTAGGGGTTTCTCTTGTTAATCCTTGATGTCTAGGGCTTAATTATGTTATTTCCTTTCTTATTTAGGGTTTTTAATGATAGATTAGGCTTGAGAGAGTTAATCTAGATCATAGGGAATTTCATGCACACAAGGTGTTTGATGAAATTCCCCAATGAACTAAATAAGAGATTTTCATACTTGCTAATTGCTTGTTTCACAAATGAGAATTTGATCTTGAATTGGTAATTAGTGAAGTGATTAGTTCTAAGAGATTAGATTAATCTTGATTAGTGTTCTAGGCTTAAGGAAATGCACTTTTGTGATTGTGTACACATCATTGCTTAACTTGAGATTCTCCAAAATCAATTGCCTTGCCTAAAGATCCTCTTTTAATAATTGTTAATCTCGTTTAGTGCTTGTTATTTGATCACTTGCTTTAAATTTGCATCATTAGGTTGTTAGAAAACCAAAACCACTTTGTTGCTTAACTTAAGAAGTTTTATGCATTTTTGGTGCTTGAGACTTAACCCATTGGATTGATACCTTAAATACCACAATGACATGAGTGGGATTTGAGTAATTGAAGTCGACCGAAAAATCCTACTATCAATTTGGCGCTGTTGCCAGTTGGGTTTAGCTTTCAACATTAAGATTTTAAATCTTTTTGAGATTAAGCTTTTATTTTCTTTGTTTACTAATCTCTCTATCTAGTTTTCTCTTTTCATATAGGTGTATGAGCACAAGGGCTAGAGGTGGACACAACCTTGTTGAGCCGATAGATGACATACATCTATTGGAACATGGGATTAGAGAAAGGAGAGAAGAAAGACGAGCTCAACACATTAAGAGGTTGGGTATGGAGCACGTTGAAGAAGCTCCGGTAGCTTACAACAATGCAAACGTGGTTAATGCTCAAGACAACGGGAATTGTGTCAATGGAAACCACCAAGCTCACAATGGGAACTTGCCACAACACCCACCACCACACGCCCGTAATGCTAGAGATCCAAACCACCCACCATGAGCCCAAAACATTGTTGGAGCGGGTGATGCGGCCAATGCTCATGTCAACCGCCAAGGAATCCAAGCACCTCCAATTGAGAACAACAACTTTGAGGTCAAAGCTAGCTTCATAAACATGGTGCAAGGCAACAAATTCCATGGCTTACTGGTGGAAGACCCCTTGGATCATCTTGACAATTTCGATAGAGTGTGTGGATTGACCAAGATGAATGGCGTCTCCGAAGACGGTTTCAAGCTCCGCTTATTCCCGTTCTTCCTTGGCGACAAAGCATATCAATGGGAGAAAAGTTTGCCTCAAGGGTCAATCACTACATGGGATGAATGCAAGAGGGCCTTTCTTGCAAAATTCTTCTTACCTTCAAGGACGGCCAAGCTAAGAAATGAGATCTCGAGCTTCACTCAACGCTCGAATGAGACTTTCAATGAGGCGTGGGAAAGTTTTATGAGCTACACCATGCAATGCCCTCATCATGGATCCAATGACGCTTCTCTATTAAGCACACTCTACCGTGGAGCGCTTCCAAAGATAAGAATGTTGCTAGACACCGCTTCCAATGGTAATTTCTTGGCTAAGGAGGTGAATGAAGCAATTGAGTTGGTAGAGAACCTTGCCCAAAGTGATGGAACCTATAGTGATGAGTATGATCGGTCTACAAGGACCACAAGTGACTTTGAGGAGCAAAGAAGGACCAAAGATATGAAGGCTCTCAATGATAAGTTGGATAAGCAAACCACTATGATTGATAAACTTCTCAATGCTTCTAAAAAGTCGGTCTACTTTGTTTGTGAGTTTGAAAGCAATCACGGGTCACAAGAACAAATGGTGGACTTGAGTAACAAAGAGGAAGTGCATTATGTTGGGAACCATGGTGGCTATCAACGTGGTTTCAACAACAATCAACACCAAGGAGGCTACTACAACAAGGCTCCATTTGTGCCTCAACCGGCCTTTCAACAAGGTTTTGCACCACAAGCTCAAGGCAACAACTCCATGCCTCAAGACCTTGATATGAAGAACGTGCTTCAACAACTTCTACAAAGACAAGCTAATGGAGCAATGGATATGAGCACAAAGATGGAGGAAATCTATACCAAGGTGGCTTGCTCCTACAATGATCTACACAAGAAGCTCGAGGCATTGAGCTCAAAGGTGCAACAAATGGAAACGAAAGGGACCACTTCTTCATCACCTCATCCTCAAGGTTCTTCACCTGGGAAAGCAATACAAAACACAAAGGAGTATTGCAATGCCATCTCCTCTAATGATGAGCATGAATGCATAATTGAGGAGTTCTTAGGGCTACTCTCTAGCCCCAATACTAAGGACCTTACATCTTGCAAGCTTCCCTCAAATCTCAATGAGGACATTGAGAACCAAGGTGGGGGGGGTGACCCTTGGGAATGAAGAAAGAAAGTGCTTTCAAGCTTATGAGTGCCCACTTCCATTTCCCGGTCGTCTTCTCACTAAAGCACAAAAGAAAGTGCTTTCAAGCTTCAAGGCGAACATGGGTAAGATTGGAGCACCTTTGCCTAGGGAGGGTGATTTGTCTCAAGTCCCACAACATCAAAAGTTCATCAAGAACATACTTGAGAACCGAGAGAAAGTGGAAGAGCTTATGGCGGTCTTTGATTCACCAAGCACAACAAAGGTTGAGCCTAAGTCTATCCCCAAGCTTGGAAATCCCGGTAAGTTCTCCATCACTTGCTCTCTTGGAGATTTGAAAATAGATGATGCTTTGTGTGACTCGAGCTCAAGTGTGAACGTCATGTCCTTCGAATTGGCCAAGAGTCTTGGAATTACCCCCCTCCACCATCACGTTTGGAGACTCTTCTTCAAAGAAACCGCTTGGCCTTGTTGAACATTACCCTCTCAAGGTTGGAGAATGTCTTGTACCAACGGACTTCATTGTCATGGAGATGGGACAAACCAAAAAGCTCCCTCTCCTTCTCGGGACACCATTCCTCAACACTACCGGTGCAAGCATGGACTTCACAAACAAGAAGGTTGTGCTTTAGAACGTGAATGACGAGCTCTTTTACCTAATGATGCCTTCATCAAATGGAGTTTGCGGGACTATCACGTGTGAGGATAGTGAGGAAGCCCTTGCATTGGATGGTGATTGCTTAGAGTCCCTTTTCCATACCGCAATGGAGAATGGAGTTGAGCATAGCAAGAGTGCTAAGAAGGGGACAAAGACCAAGAACAAGGTGAAAAAACAGACCAAGCACACTTGATGGGGTTGGGTCCGTGCTAGACAAGCCTTCTACCATGATACTCACTCCGTGGAAGCATGAAGATGGGGTGATTGAATACAAAGTCGAGTATAGAAGACGGTCCAAGCCTTTTGCCTCGGTTAAAGCAATCCTCTCACCGGAGCTTAAGGCGAAGGGGCAAGCCGGTCTTCAAGAGATCATGAGCAAGGTGCTCAAACTCGAGCTCAAGGGTCCACCAAGGAGTTCCACCACTCCTCCTTCTCCACCCGCCTAAAAGAGTAACAAACGTCAAACTTAGTGACGTTAAACAAAGTGCACTTGAGAGACATTCCCATGTTTATCCTTGTACATACTTTTCTTTTTCTCTTTCTCAATCTTTTCTAGTTCTTTTTAATGTTTTTGTTAAGTGGTCTCAAGGTTCTAGATGGTAACAAGGTTATGGCAAAGCAACTATGGTGTTTGATGTTAGAAAGCTCCCCAATCCTCCCCTCATGGGTCCGCCCCCACCAAGCATTCTCTCAATTCCCATAGTACCACTCCTCCATTGTAAGTAGCTCTTTTCTTTTGAGTCTTTGCATTTTAGATTTTGTTTTTGGTCTTTCTCTTGAATTTATTTCACACTGGGACGGTGTGATTTTTAAGTTTGGGGGAAGGACCGGTTTCTAATCATGTGTTTTGATTTCTTATTTTGATTTTTGCATCTTGAGTCTCATGCATATCATGCATTCACTTATGGCATAGAAAACTCATAAAATCGAAATTTTTTGAAATTTTGCAACACAAAAAGAAGTCATCTAGTTTCATTTCATGTGTAGGATTGAGTCTAGTTTTCATGTAAGGTGCATTGCATATTGCATTTGGGAGCAATGATGAGCTAGAGTATCACTTTAAGAAATTAATTCAACGCCCTCGTTCGTAGTTGTTTAATGCATGCTAGTGAGTTTGAAAGTAAAGATGTACCATCTTTAGATCTCATGCATCAACTTTCTTGTCTTGATTGAAGCAAGTGTGAACTGAACTCAACCCTATTAATAAGAACTTTAATCTTGACTTGTAATTATCGTGTTTGTACATCTTTGAATGAACTCGTGGATACCCATATACAAACTTGGATCTTCTTTTCCCTTTTCACCACCCTTGTGGATCCAAGTAGCCATATCCCATCTTTGGAATGGTTCCCCCACACCTTGAACTAAACTTCCTTTCTAGCCTATAACTTTCGTGAGTGATGGAGAGGCCTACTTTTCGAGCAAACTTGGCAAAAAGTGTTAGGTTTAGGGCGACAAGGATGGATTCTCATGTAGATCTAGCTCCAACATCAAGGGGGTAGTCTAGTGATAAGTTAGCTAGGATGGGAAGTCTTGGGGTGTTGGTTTGGGACGTGGGTGAAACAACAAAAGAAGGGTGGAATGGAAAGGAAAGATGGGGAGAAAGCGAAAAGGGGGATGCAATAATGTGAAGTGGTTGGTGAGAGTGTTTAAGAATAGCTCTTAGTGATAGATTTGGCCTCAAAGTGCAAAGTGAAAAAGAAAGAAGCCAAAAATTGGCTAAGGCATCAAGTGATGAAAGATGAGGCAAGAAATATTGAAAAGGAAGAGCTGAGGCAACAAAAAGAAGAACACCAAGCCACAAGTTAAATGGAAAAGAAAGAATCCCCCAAGTGAGAAAAATATGAAGTGAAGAGGAAAGAAAAACGTGTGGGTTATGAAAGCAAAATGCTTTGTGTAAAGGGTAGCTTAGGTTTGGGACTTCATGGGTTAGAGACATCTTAGGCATTGGGTAGATGAGAATTCACCCTTGTATGCATATATTGCCTTTTACCTTTAGCATGTTGCTAAAGTTTGCTCGTTTCTAGAGGGATCCTTGCATTGGAGCACCCACACATGTGATTGAGATCATCTTTATCTCAAAAATGTATCCTTTAGCCAAACGAGTTCATTCGATTTTACATAAGCATGATTCACATAAAAAGTTAATGAATGTCAAAGGGTTGAAGGATAAGAATGCTTATGTAGTTTGGGACTTGAGCTTGTTGCATGTGGAGATAGAAGTGGCTAACTCTTTTGGAGTAGACTCACTTGATGCATTCTAGAATTACAAACTTGGACGTTGAATTCGATCTCTTCTTCCGAAGCTTTTGGATTCTTGCTCCCATCTTCCTGTCTTTCTCTCTTCTTGTTCTTGTTTGTTTGCTTGAGGACAAGCAAATGAATAAGTTTGGGGGAGTTAATATTCTCATATTTTGCCCGCTTTAGCATGCATCTAGCTTAGTATTTTGGTTCTCATGCATGTGTCTTTCATAGTTTTCTTAGTGTTTTGGTCTAAATTAGGGTTTAGATAGCTTGCATTAGGTCCTAGTGAGTCTTGCATTCATTTGGAGTGTTTTCTAGGTGTTTGGAGACACTTTGAGGATGTTTGGAGTGATGGAGCAAAAGAGAATGCAAGGGTCACCCTATCCGGTGTCAGACCCAAGCTCGACCAGGTAGAATACTGGCCACCCGTACCGGCCCATCTCGACCCGGCGTGAAGACCCTCGACCAATACCGCCCGGCTACACCGACCCAAACCAGTCCGGAGTAGAAGCTCTCGACCAAAGCTCACCAATACCGGCCGGTTACACCGGCCCACCACCGGCCGGTATGGAGCTCGCGACCCAAGATCCAACCGGGTCAAAACCCGGTTTGTTGCGGGTTGACCTGGTTCGCCCAAGACCTTATAAATACTTGAAAACCTAATTTTTTATGATCTATGCTTTCTTTTCTCTTGTTCTTGGGCAAAGAAACCTCATTTGAGGGTTTTTATAGTTTTGTAAGAGATATCTTGTGTTTTTATGAAATTCAAAGTCTTAGTTTCTTAATTTCTCTAATCTCTCTCATTATTAATCATCTAATCATGGGATCTAACACTTTTCTTATGAGATTTGTTGGTTCCACCATGGTTAGTGAGTAGTTCCCTTTGGATCATTTGAGATTGGTAGATTAGGGGTTTCTCTTGTTAATCCTTGATGTCTAGGGCTTAATTATGTTATTTCTTATTTAGGGTTTTTAATGCTAGAATAGGCTTGAGAGAGTTAATCTAGATCATAGAGAATTTCATACTTACCTCATGAGAATGATTGTCTAGGTTGAATTTTAGCTAATAGAACTTGTGTTTAATGCTTGCTAATTGCTTATTTCACAAATGAGAATTTGATCTTGAATTGGTAATTAGTGAAGTGATTAGTGCTAAGAGATTATATTAATATTGATTAGTGTTCTAGGCTTAAAGAAATGCACTTTTGTGATTGTGTAGACATCATTGCTTAACTTGAGATTCTCCAAAATCAATTGCCTTACCCAAAGATCCTCTTTTAATAATTGCTAATCTCGTTTAGTGCTTGTTATTTGCTCACTTGCTTTAAATTTGAATTATTAGGTTGTTAGAAAACCAAAACCACTTTGTTGCTTAATTTAAGAAGTTTTATGTATTTTTGGTGCTTGAGACTTAACCCATTGGATTGATACCATAAATACCACAATTACATGAGTGGGATTTGAGTAATTGAAGTAGACCGAAAAATCCTACTATTAGTTAGCTTTAAGATGGAATTGGAATCAAGTCATTTGGACGAGTGGTCTAAAAGATATGATGATTTTGGTGAAGACAGGTCAAGCAGCTCGGCATATGAAGTATCGACCACAGCCTCTAGGATCAATGTGATCGATATTATACCTCAAAAACTTGAAGAATTGAAGCCTCAAGAATATGTATCGACCATTCATATCGATCACGGGGCCCAGCCCAGTTGTGATCGATATTCAGACCTGTTTTTTGTCAGTTTTTGTAATTATATATATATTTTTCTATCAGGGCTTCCTTTATTTCGACCTAGGGTTAGACTTAGCACTGTAAATACATGTTCTTAACCTCTTAAACAAAGAACCACCTAGAATTTTGACCCGTCTATTGTATTTCGACATAAGAGCTTCCAATGGAGAAGATCTCTCCTCGGTTAATCGATTAGAGAAGATTTATATATGAACCCTTGTCTTTTATTTTTTATTATGTTTTCAACAGGATGTCTTCTTCTAACTTTGCTTGTTTACTTGCATGATGTTTGAGTAGATCTCTTAATTAGCTTAAAGGGATTCAATGAGTTTCATAATTCGATATTGATTTGATGATTGTTTAGGGATATCTTCATGGTTCTTCATCATTACTTGTTCATTAATGTTTATTACTTTACCTCGCATCTAGTGATCCGATCCTAGGTAATTAGAGCTGTTGGAGGTGAGTTTAGCACTCCCCGGTATAACCATGTTTGAACCGAGACCGGCCCAATTGATCCCGGTTTACGACGGTTTGAATTAAGAGAAGGAGGCCCACAATCACATTCAACGGGCCGAGTTCGGTCTAAGTCCAACTCGCTACAAAATGCGCCAACCTCCGAGATTTACGGAATCTTTCCCAATTTCGGAGGGAGATAAGGAAGATTTCTTTTTCCTGATGGAATTAGGAGGCCATCGCCTCATTCAAAGCACATTCACAATCATCTATGTGACCTAAGAGATCGAGAGCTGAGACCTTAGCTTTTCTCCTTAGTTCTTAAATCATTCTTTTACGATCACGCAATCTTGTAGCTCCGCCGAGTTTAATCAATAAAACGAGATTTCGATCATCGAGTTTATTGTTTTACCCCTTGTGTGATTTTCAGAATCAACAGTTGGCGTTGTCTGTGGGGAGCGTTATTTCTAAAAACAGTAAACTTTCGGATCTCGACGATTAAACTCGGCACTGGTGGACCCAACACTCGACCCGACACTATACATCAACGCCCAGAACGACGGAGTTGACAAAACCGCCCCGGAAAATCAAAACTCGACCAACGGAGGCAACGACCCACCACCACCGATTCCGTCAGGTACTGCTACCGCAACTCCGGCTCCAGTCGACCAAACCGCTCTCGTACAAGCTATAGCAGCACAGCTTGCCGAACTCGTCAAGAAGAACGATGAAAGGTTCGACTCATTACTCGCCACTCAGACACAATTCCGTGATCAGCTCACCGAGTTCAAACAAACACCTCTCCGACCCGGGGAGGAGACGCTCCTCAATCTTCGTCGAAATATGTTCCCCGAATCATGACAACAAAACACCGCGATTCGACCTCCAACTCTTGGATCCACCGGTAATCACGAGACTCACATTACTGATTAAGCGTCTCTAGATCATGAACTCGACAGCGTCAAAGCCCAACTTTAGGACATGAAATTCAAATTTCATCAAGCCACCAGCTCGGCACCCGAGATCGACCGTCTGATCTAGGAGACTCAGAAAACCCCGTTCACACAACGAGTTCTCAATATCCAGGTCCGGCGTCTAGAGATGATCAAGATCGCACAGTACGAAGGCAACTCTAACCCCCAACACTTTATGACCTCCTTCGGCATCATGATGAATCACTTCAAATTCCAAAATAAGGAGGAACATGATGCTACGAAGTGTCAACTTTTTATCGAAAACCTCGGTAGGACCGCGCTCGATTAGTTCTCGCAACTCGAAGTGAACTCGATCAACAGCTACAATGATCTCTCAACCAAGTTCCTCAAACGCTTCACCATGTTCATTAAGAAGAAGACAAAGAACGCCGAAATGTGGGCCCTCGAGCAAGGACCTAACGAACCTCTAAGAGACTTCATGGACCTATTCAAGTCGGTAGTAACCCACTGTACCATCGACGATGATGCCGCGATCGAAGCCCTCTACAAAGCAGCATGGTACTAATCGGCTTTTCACAAGAACTTCATCGTAATCGACCTCTAACCTTGGAAGACACCCTGCATAATTCACATACGTACGTTCTCGAAGAAGAAGAAAAAGAAGTAGAAGAAGCTGCTAAAAACAAGCAGTATGCTGTTTCGAAACCAACCGTACCTAAGGAAAAGCTAAGAGAAGATGCACGCGAGCTGCGCATTCACTTCGAGCAACGACCTGTGACACACCAAGCAACCTTGAAACACGTGGATCAGGTCGGAAGAACCAAAAGACGATCCAAAGGAATCTGCAAGCGATCCTGACCCATACTGCTAATTTCACGAAAGGAAAGGTCACAGTACCGAGAAATGCCGACACCTCAAGGACATGTTGCTCTAGAGTTTTAGGAATGGGGAGATCCCACCTCAGAGCATCCTCTGACCTAACAACAGATTTCGCCGTGGCGGAGATCGGCAAAATAACAATACCAAGAAGCATAACACAGATAATAATCCCGAACGAGCCAAGGTTAACACCGATACCGAGCTCCCAAACGCGATCGTGAGGACCAACCCGAAGATCATACAATCCCGGAAGCCCAAAAGAGGGTCCACATGATCATGGGAGCACTCGAGTCTTGCAACTACTCAGTCCGGGCAATCAAGGAACACAACCGAGAAGCAATTGCGGCACAACGAAGAAACCGAGTTCCGGAAAGTGGCTTGCCCATAACCTTCACAGAAGCTGACACAATTGGACTTCATATGCCCCATAACGACCCACTGGTTGTCAAGCTACTCATCGGCGACGTTACTATCGAAAGGATTTTGGTTGATACTGGCAGCTCGGTCAACGTTATCTTCAGACAAACATTGAAGGACATGGACGTCCCCGACTCGGAAATCATACCATACATTGAACCGCTGACCGGATTCGCTGGAGAACAGACCACGACCGCGGGAACAATCAAGATCCCGATCTACGTCGGCGGAACAGTAAAAGTGATGAAATTCTTGGTTTTGAACATAATTTGAAAACGCGGGAACTCATTTTCTCTTTAGAGCATTGCATTGACCAATTATCATGTAATCCACATACTGCAAGATCAATCAAAATCGAACCACCATGTACTTCTCCGTAGACATTCGCAGCTTCCCAGATTCATCCCGCAATTTCCACTACCAAAAAAATGAGTTATTGGGACGAACTTTTGAGACAGAAATTATTCGTCACAAATTTGTGACATATCGGAGACGATATTGTGACTTAATTTTTATGTCACAAATTAGTAGTTGCTTTGTCACAATATTGTGTCGGTTTAATTCGTAGTCAATTTTTGTAAGAAATAGTGACATAAATGTGACGAAAATATATGTCGTAACAACCGTGACATAATTGTGACCACATTTATCGTAGAAATTTATGACAAATTTGTAACAAAACGGTAAGTCTCGATTTGTGACAACAAAGTGACTAATTGTCGGTCACTAATTAATACGATTAGATGATTAAAAAAAATCGTTGTAAATTATGACTGAAAATATGTAGCAAGTACTTTGGTGTTTTTAACCGGGTTACTAAAATTTTATTCGGTTATAACTTTTTATGAATAACTACAAATATTAGTCACAATCCATAGCAAAAGAAAAAAAATTATCTTTATACGAAATATAGTACTTAACTGTTTTAGAATTTTCTCTATTATATTCTCTTCCGATAGCAACTTGTTTTCTTAATAGATAAGGATTAGTTTTATGTCAAAAAGCTGAGAAAAAAGGAATTTTTGTGATTTCCTTTTTATATTAATATATGTTTTATGTATCTCTTTCTTTTCTAAAGAAATTAAGAGATCAACAGAATATATAGCAAACGACAAAGAGAGCTTTGCTTTTGATAAATCAGAATCAATTTTGTTCCTAACGTTGATTCGGTAGTTTGTTCACGTTTAATTTTGGTGAGTCGTCATACAATTTTATTTCTCTACTGATTTGGTGTTCCTAACGTTGATTTTTACGCTTCTGGTTGCTTCTTAATTAGGCCGTGATTATTCTTTTGGTTGATGTCTTCTTCTTCGTCGATGTAGAGTCAAAGAGAACACGCGGGGTATTCAGAAATTTGTTAAAATAATCGTTTGTCCACGGGAGGTAAGGAGCATGCCATGTGCACAATTTTTTTCTTTCTTCTAAAGTATGTTAATTTTAGTAATCTATTCTTACGTTGTTTTAGTTTATTTTATTTTTAGATATTTCAGATTCTCTTAATGTCGTCGAATAACGATATCAAAGTTATAAGACGTTGGATGTATGAAAGGATCGATCATACCATTGATCAAGTTTCAGAAGAATTTTGCAAAGGATTGGAGAACTTTATGGAATTTGCAAAGAATCAACCACTATTTCTTGAGTTTGAAAAACTATTTTGTCCATGTTTTAAGTGCGAGAACGGAAAAAGATTACAAGAGGACGTCGTGTTGAAACATTTATATAACAGGGGTTTTATGCCTAATTATTGGGTTTGGATTTCTCATGGAGAAGATTACGATATTCTAAACAATGGTTATGAGGTTGTCAATGATTTTATAAACGCCGGGGCAGATGTTTTTGGGTCTGAGTCTCATACAGAGCCAGTGAACCCTTATGTGGAGATGGTTTCATATGCATTTGGTAATACAGAGTCAAATTTTGGTCAAAATATAGAAGAAGAGCCTAATGCTGAGGCAAAAAAGTTTTATGATATTTTGGATGCTGCAAAACGTCCAGTTTATGATGGATGTAAAGAAGGTCTTTCACAACTCTCTTTAGCAGCTCGACTCATGAGTTTGAAGACAGATTATAACTTTTCTCAAAGTTGTATGGACTCGATTGCTCAGTTGATACAAGATTACTTGCCACAAGGTAACAACTCAATGAATTCTTACTATGATATAAAGAAGCTTATGCGTTCATTGGGTTTACCTTATCACAAAATTGACGTTTGTCAAGATAATTGCATGATATTTTGGAAAGAAGCTGCAAATGAGGAGAGTTGCAAATTTTGCACAAAAAATAGATTTCAGCCTACTCAGAAGCCTGGGCAGAAAAAAGTTGCATATCGCCAAATGTTTTATTTGCCGATAGCCGATAGACTGAAAAGACTATATCAGTCTGACAAAACTGCAAAAGATATGAGATGGCATGCATAACACTTAAGGATAACTGGAGAAATGTGTCATCCCTCAGATGGAGAAGCATGGAAATATTTTAACGAGGCATTCCCTAATTTTGCTACTGAGACAAGAAACGTTTACCTTGGGTTATGTACAGACGGTTTCAATCCGTTTGGTATGTTAGGACATAACTATTCATTATGGCCTGTTATCTTGACTCCGTATAATTTTCCAACGGAGATGTGCATGAAACAAGAGTTCATGTTTCTAACAATTCTAGTTCCTGGTCCAAATCATCCTAAGAGAAGTCTTGATATTTTTCTTCAACCATTGATAGAAGAATTGAAGGATTTGTGGATTAACGGCGTTTATGCATATGATATTTCTACCAAGCAGAATTTTCTCTTATGAGTTGCACTTACGTGGACAATAAGTGACTTTCCTGCTTATGGTATGCTTTCTGGATGGACAACTCATGGGCGGTTGGCATGTCCTTATTGTATGGATCAAACCGATGCGTTTCAGTTAAAATATGGTAGAAAAACAAGTTGGTTTGATTGTCATCGGTGTTTTCTAGCGACAGATCACAGCTATCGACGGAACAGAAAGAATTTCAAAAGAGGAAGGGTTGTGAACGATAGTCCACCTCGAGTATTGACAGGCGATGAACTTTTAAGAGAACTCGATTTTTTGCCAAAACTATTGATTGTGGAGGAAACCATGGACGATTACGAGGATACGGTGACACTCACAATTGGCATAAGCATAGCATTTTTTGGGAGCTACCTTATTGGAAAGATCATAAATTCTGACACAATCTTGATGTGATGCACATTGAAAATAAAAATTTCGATAATATCATCAATACTTTACTGAATGTGCAGGGGAGGACAAAAGATATCGTTAGATCACGACTTGATTTGGAAGAGTATTGTAATCGTAAAGAGTTACATTTAACAACCGAAGGAAAGGCACTAATCCCGATTTTCAGACTACAAGCTGATGCAAAAACAACTTTTCTACAATGGCTCAAAAAGATGTTAAGTTTTCTGATGGATATGCATCAAGTTTATCTAAGTGTGTCGATCTTTCGTGAGGAAAATTAACAGGAATGAAAAGTCATGACTGTCATGTTATGATGCAACGTCTACTTCCTATTGCGTTTGCCGAGCTTATGGAAAAATCTGTACACGAAGGACTATCTGGTAAGTCTATAACTATGAGCTTAATTTATTTTACTCCCTCTGCTTCTTTCTCTATGTTATTCTTTAGCTCAGTTTTCTTAATAAATTCTTAAAGATCGTTGGTTTTTAAGTACGATCAGAGCTCTGTGATATCTTAATTGCTAAACAAAATTACTGTCAACACAAATTTGATATTGTAATGGTTTGGTTAATTTATTGTACATTCCTGTAAGCTCTGTACGTAAAAGATATTTAAAGGTTGTTAGAGTTGGATCTTGGCTTTTAAATCTAAAGCACATGGGCTTTAATCTAGTTGTTTAAACTGTAGTGGGATTGACTAAACGTATATGGTTCTTGTTTTGGAGATCAATTGAGTTTCGCTACTGACAAAGAAACTGATTCTTTTGGATTTTGATCTTAGCTTAGTTTATGTTGAGGATTCTCAGACGAAACATATGAAATCGTTTTTTTTTTGACAATCCTCTGATATATATTTTTTTAGGCTTCATCTTTACATTGATTTCTTATTTGGTTATTCTTTTTTTTTTTTAATATATATGTACGGTTATTGCTCTTCTTCTTTGAATTTTTCAAAACTACTTTTGATTTCAGTCCCTCTTTCTTTTAGACTCTAAATTGGCTTTTTCCTATAAGAAATGGTTCTCTAATTTGACCGATTCTTATGGCGATTTATGAGGAAAAAGTTCTAAAAGTGGATATGTTTAAATTAGTTATTGTTAATGTAATTCGATGAATGGATACCACTTTGCATTTTGAACTTGATGGAAATTAGTTTCTCAATGAGTTTTATATCGAACTTGTCGGTCTAATTATTCATATATTATATTTATACCTGTATATCCATGTTTAAAACTTAATCTAAATTTAATTATCTAACTTTTTGTAGGTGTTAGCTTGTTTTTCCGTGATCTTTGCGCAAGAACCTTACATAAAGACAGTGTTACAGTATTGCATCAGAACATTTGTATGGTTCTTTGTAATTTGGAGAAAATATTTCCTCCGTCTTTTTTTGATGTTATGGAGCATTTGCCAATTCACTTGCCACATGAAGCTAGACTTGGAGGACCGGTGCAATTTAGATAGATGTATCCTTTTGAACGATACATGGGCCATCTTTAAAAAAAAGTGAAAAATAAGGCAAAGGTGGAAGGCTCGATTGTAGAGCAATACATCAATGAAGAAATTTCTACTTTTGGTACTTATTACTTTGAGCCACACATCAAGACAAAAATCCGAACAGAAGAACGACACTATGATGGAGGTAATCATGGAGATACACACCAGTTTGGTGAAATTCCAGACATTTTTTCTCAACCAGGGAGGGGCAGCGGTGGAAAAAAAGGAAATATGGCTTCAAGAGAAAGATTACCATATCGCACATGCATATGTTCTATGAAACTGCGATCAATTAAGACCATTTGAAATGTACGTGAAATTGATATGCACATACTTTATTTTATATTTTTACAGAGTGAACATAAGATATTGTTTTGATTCTTGATGCGATTCTTATATAGGTTATTTGATGAGAACATGACTACTTCGAATCCTGGGATAAGTGATAACGAGCTAACTGTGCTTAGAGAAAATCAATTTGCAAGTTGGTTAGAAGAGCATGTAAGATTTTTTTTGTTGTGATAAATCTTTGATAAGTTTATTTTATAACAAAAGTGGTGCATATATGTTGATGAAATTTAGGTGGAGAATACGTGGAAGCATAATTCATATCCCAAGTGGTTGCAGACGCTCGTCCATGGTACAATGACCAAAGTTACTTTTTGGCCAATGTATTTTTGTCGTGGATATATATTTCACACATATGATCATGGGAAAGACAAAAAGAATGCCAATTACGGAGTTTGTGTCAAAGACACTACATCTTCTGTCTCAAGTGAAGAACCTGATTTCTATGGAGTATTGAGAGAAATTTTTGAGCTTCATTATCCTGGACCAGTTCATCTAAAAGTTGTGATTTTCAAATGTGATTGGTATGATTCAACCATTGGAAAAGGCATACGAGTAAACAAGTCAGGGATTATCGATGTTAATGCAATAAAACGTCATGGAAAATACGATCCTTTTATTTTGGCTTCACAAGCAGATCAAGTATGTTATGTTCCGTATCCGCGGGTGACTAATAAAAAAGATCAACAATGGAAAGCGACGATCGTGATACAACCGAGAGGAAAAGTTTTACTCAACCAAAATTTGGATTTCACTGCAATGCAACATGAAGGGGGTGATCCAGTTATCTATTTTGATTCATTGCATGTCGAGACACTAACATATGGCCAATCAGAAGATCTTGATGATATAGAAGAAGTGGATGTTGGATCAGATGATGAAGATGGAAATCCTGATATCGAACTGACTGATGAAGATGAAGAGTCTGAATAATATTTATAATATTGTTATGTCGTTGTTTTTTGATTAAATTACCTTGGTTTAAGCTATTGGTCATATGGTTTTGGAATCCCTGATTTTATGTTCAATTGAATTGATTCGTTTGATTTTGTTTGGTGGAAGCTATATATAACAAAATTGATTTATCTATAAGATCGAATTTCGCAAGGAAGAACGTGACTGAAACTGATGGAAATTGATTTAATTAAATACTTAAATTTGTAGTTGAGTTTTAGCTTTGTTCTTTCTTTTGTCTTTCATTACGCATACTCTGTTTTTCGTTGTAAAGCTATGTTTTACGCATATGTGTTTATCATCTCAATTGTAGATGAAATAAAAATATGGGTGCCACTTACGTTGTACGGCTCTGTTATGACTCATCGCTCCTCTTGGCTCTTGGCACACAACACGTGGCTATCAAGTTTATGCACTTAGTGTCCTCACTTTTTGTTTGTGTTTTAAATTAGTTTTCTTATTAAGTCTTAGTCTTTAAGTTTACAAAATATTTTAGTTACTAGTCCAACCTTAGTCTGTTTCACGTTTATCATCTATATACTTGTAGTTTTGGTATGAGTTAGTCTACCAGTAGAATAAAGTCAATTTGTCAAAATCAAGTTCTTTGGTTGTTATATCATTCTTTCGACTTTTATTTTGATGAAGTTTTTAAATTATTTTGGTTGAACATTTGATCATACCGTTTTGGAATCTAAGATTTTAAGAGGTACGATGGACTTATCATAATGGAAAAAATTAAAGGAGGAACGTGATTTGTACTCGATTTTTTGTCATGGAATTTTCATTTTCTTAGTACATTCAGTTACTTAATTTTATCCAAAAAGAACAAATATTTTTCCAAAAAGTTAGGGAACAGAGGCGGCAATCTCAATTTTTTTATTTAGCGCCTTAAATTTGCCAAAAGCGCAGTAAAAAAATTGAGAATTTGGATTGCGACTAATTCTATTTTCTGAAATGTCATAAGCCCTAAAATTTACCCCAATATATAAATACTTTCATAACTCACTATCAAAATTAACCCTAAAATACTCTGACGAGAGAGTTTCTGTGTCTAACTTTTTCTCTCATCAGATCTGTTGTGGTTTCAGGGTTTGTTTTTCATATACCTTAATCCCTTAGATTTCTGGGTTTTTATTTACATTAAAGCAATAAAATTTTCTAGATTGGAAGTCACTTGAAACTCTCTGTTACAATCTTTTGTTGTTTTGAATCATTAGCTTGGCCACTTCTAAATAGGTTGGATTTTACTGTGAGAGTTTTTCATTCTATTGTGTTTAATTATATTAATAGAATCTTGATGAATGTCATTTTAGCTTTGCAAAAACCTTTAATACATGATGAATTGTATCATTGTTTTCTGATCAGTTTGTTTTCCCAACCTACTGGCTCCCAAGCTGTTGGTTCCCAAAGACCTGTTTCCCCTAGACGTTTGGATTCAAACATTGTGAACTCTGAACCAATGGATGATAGGGAACAAATTGCACATGTACGTGATATTCGAATTCTCCATCCATCTCGAAGGAATGGAGCTAAATGGTATTGTTTTTTTTTTAATATACTTTATAAGGGAACAATATATGGATGTAAATACTTTATTTTCATATGCAACATGTTCAAAAACAATTATTTTCATATGCAACAGGTTCAAAAACAACACTGAAGTATCAACTTGTGTTCGAAAGATCATCGAAGGTTGTTTTAAAGGACCATGGTACAGCTGGAAAAGAGTGCCACCATTTTATAAAAATGCATGGTTTTCAACGTTTCAGGTGAGTTTTAATGTTGTATAGATATTAATTAGTTAACTGTTTTTGTACTTATATATTTGGTAATACGTATTGTAGACCAAGTTTGAGTGGGATGCCTCAATTAACAATCTAGTTAAAGACAACTTTGAAAAACTTGCTGCTACCCGCCTCAAAGGAATGGTTAGTCTTGCAAAGTTCAGTGGTGAAAAACCTGAATGGATTCTCTCTGATTACTGGAGAGTGATGTCAGAGTACTGGAGAACACCCAAAGCCAAAGAAAAAAGTGAGAAAGCTCGTTCTTCTCGACTATCTACACGTAATGGTTTAGGTGCACATCGGCACAGAGCAGGCTCGCGTTCTTATGCCAAAGTCCAAGATGTTTTGGTAATGTTTATATATCTTTTACTTTTATAAACTTTGATGTTTCATTTTAAAAATTTTGATAGTTTTCTTTATTTTGTTTAATGTTTTGTTTGTAGGAAGCAAACAATGAAGACTCTTCTTTTATTGTTGTGATGAAAAAAACACACCAGAAATCCGACGGAACATATGTTGATGAAAGAGCCCGACGAATTGCTGAAACATTTGATGAATATGTTCAAGAACGCTTAACACATATGGAATCTTCAAATGGAGAGGTTTTGACAGTTGACAGTCTGACCCTAGCAGAGAAAAATGAAATCTATTCTAAGGTAAATCTTACGGTCTTGTACTTTTGTTGTGATTGTTAATTTGCTAACATTCATATATGAGTTGTATACGCAAAGATCTTTTGTTTAAGTGCTTCCAAATATTATTGATTGAAGTTGGGTTCATGTATTCGTGCTTTTTTGTAGATTGTTGTGCCATCAAAACAGGGTCGTATATTTGGACTTGGATCACTCCAAAATGGTGCTTTCATGTCTTTGGAGGCTCTGTCGGTTCCCCTACAAGCTAACGAAGAAGCAGAACTGTTAACTCGTCGAATGGAAGAGCTTGAAACTGAATTGCAAAAGAGTCGTGATGAGAATGCACTCTTCAAGAAACGACTTGAAGCAATGGAAGACTTCTGCTTCAACACAACCTCATGAATAGTTTGGTTGCTCATTCTATCTAATTGGCTTTTAGTTTGTTTTTTTAATGCTACTTAGTAGGGTGTTGCTTCATTTTCTATTTCTATTCTAGTTTAGTCTATCTTTATTAATGTTTCCAGATATTTTTATTTATTTTGTATTTTTTCAGATTATTATTTTAAGTTATTATATTGTTTTTATGATTCTAAACTTTTTAATTAAACAAAGAAATCAGAATGATGATAAATGAATGGTTGTGAATCATTTAGTCAAAAAGCGTTAATACTTTAGTGAAATATTGTGACAAATTTTGTATGCCAAATTAGTATCAAGATAAGATGAAAATGTGACTATAATTTAGTGATAAATCGTGACAAATTTAAGATGAAAAATGAGTAGCTAATAAAGACAAATTTATGACGAAAATTTAGTAAAGAATTATGACAATTTTCAGATAAAAAATCAGTATCTAAGTGAGACAGATTTGTGACAAAATTTTAGTAATAAAGCGTGACACGGTTGAGACCGTAAAATAGTCGCAAATTAAGACAAATTAGCGACGGTCGATCGTCATATTAACAGACGGAATTAAGACGTTATGGTAGTCGCAAAGTACGACGATTTTATGACATTATTATTAGTTGGTAATTGTGACGGTTTTGTTACTGTTGTGCATCGTCACGGCTTGTGACAAAATAGTTACCATTTAAATTCGTCCCAGTCCTTGTGACGTTTTTGTTACCAAAATGGATTTATGACGATCATATTGCAACCGTTTGCAAATCGTCACATATACGTCACAATGTTTTTATTGTGACGGAATATTTGTTATTGTGACGGAAAATTTCGTCACAATATCATCATTTTCTTGTAGTGTTGGCAACATTATCCACAAGCCTTCATCGCTGAGTCTCATCGATGATCTCAATGCCAAGAACCTTCTAGACTCATTCCCATACAATACTATGACAAACCAACCATAGAACCTTTGGTACTCTTTCTCTCCCCTAGACTTATTCTTTTCTCATTCTCTCTTCCAAGCAGCGCCATTTTTATTTTTTATTTTTTATATCAAAGGTGTAGGTGAATAATGGTATCCTGGGAAATTTTCCTAAATCTCACTTTCAAGCTTTGTGTGATCATTTTTTTCGAAGTAAAATAATGGGATCATTGGAAATTTTCCTAGCCCTTTACTCAAAAGAAAATCATTTCATCTTTTCTACTTTCATTTATTACTTAGAACAAGGGAGAGGAGTACCATCATTTTTAACACAGGTTCTCATTTGTCAAGTATGAATGAGGAGTCAAGCCCTATGAACACCAGTCACATCGGTGAGGTAAAAGGAAGAGCTCAGAAATTAGCTCGGGCTTTAGTGGATTCTGCTGGAAATATGGAACGTCTCTAGTTAACTGGTCAGTCCTTGGATTTTTCATTAGTCGGCTCTGAACTGATTCTACAGTAATGGTCACTCAAATGAAATAGTCAACACAGTAAACCAAGAGAAAGATCATAGTTTCCAAAATCAAAATGACTCAAAGGAGAAAACAAAAGAAAGAAAACAACATTAGTAACGACAAAGCCCCCCCCCCCCCCAGACTTACTTCACACCGTCCCGGTGTGAAAATAAATCAAGAAGAAGGCATAAACAAACTCAAGAGAAAATAAAAGGAAAACAAAAGAAAAGAAAATTTAACGGTGGGTTGCCTCCCACCAAGCGCTTGTTTTCAGTCATTAGCTTGACCTTGGCTCAGGTATCAGTCAGGATGAGCATGAGAACTTGCCCTGAAATAAGTTCCACAATTAGACATCTCCAGCTTCAGAATTCTGCTCATCATACCCTACACAACCTCTTTTCCTTTCTCCTTCAGCTCTGAAGTGAGAATAGCTCTAACCTTAGAAAAAGGCTTTGAGGTTCCTTTGCACTTCACCTAATACTCAGTTGAGTCTCCATCACAACTCTGAGGGATCAAAGTCATAAGTGCATCTCCCTTGACTCCTTTTCTCTTCACCTTCCCATTTTCCTTAGCCTTTTTGATGTTTCCCTTGCTGATGATAGGAGGATCATCTTTGACTTCGTTCTCGTCATAAGGTTCTTTCCAAGGATCAACCACCAGCGGCTCTCCTATGACAATAGTGATGCACGAGACGTGTTTGGAAGCTCCTCGAGTGGGTATGGCTTTGTGAAAGACCTTCTTGTCAATGTCAGAGAATGAGATTCTCTTATTGGGCATGTCTAGAACTGCACCCACTGTGGCCATGAATGGTCTTCCAAGGATAAAAGGCATATTAGAACCTTCACTCATCTCCACAACCTGAAAATCAGTAGGAACCAGAAAATTTCCTACTTTAACAGGCATATCAGGGATGATACCATATGGAATCGTAGTGGAAGAGTTCGCAAATGCGAGAGTCATCTGAGGAGGTCTCATTTCAGCAATTCCCAACCTCTCTGCAACAGCCTTTGATATGAGATTCACGCTAGATCCGAAATCAACAAGAGCCTCTTTAAATTCAGTTTCAGAGATCGAGCAAGGAACATAAAACTTTCCAGGGTCTTCAATCTTAGTCAACTGTTTCATTGGTGGTAGTGTGCTCCTTGCCTTGATGAAGAGTGCCTTAATATCTTCTAGAGTTTCTCTGCAATTCTGGAAGGAATTAACCAAAGGTCGGTTTTCTAAGGCTTCTTCAAATGAGATCTCATGGGGGATCTTTCTCACCATCCTGTCAAAACCACTCAACTTCTCTGCACTAATGGGATTTCTGAGATGTCGTGGGGGTTTAGAGTATGGCACCTTAGGAACATATGGCAGTTGGATGATGGAAGCGTGCTTCTCCTCTGCCACAACATTATGTGCTTCCTGCTCATCCATCAACTCAGGTGCAGTCTCCATCTTATTATCAACCATTACTGCGCTGCAATGCTCTCTGGGGTTTATCTCAACTGTTCCGAGAAGATTTCCTTACTGTCTCCTAATAGCGTATGCAGTATGAGCTACCTGAGTATCAAGCTTCTTCTGATGAAGGCTGAGAGCCTCAAATTTCCCGTTCAGATCTGTATACATGGCATCCATCTGGCCATTAAAGTTCATTGTCATCTTCTGCTGTCCTTCAAGAAGCTCCTCCAACATAGATTCAACCTTACTCTCTAGTGTTCTTGGTGGTGGAGATTGATAAGCCGAGTTACCATAGGTCCTGTTGTAACCACTGCTCTGGATTGGTTTCTGGAATGGCTGATTTTGTTCAAAACTAGTTGGGTTGGCTTCAGGGTTCTTGTAAAATCCTCGTTGAGCATTGTTTGTGAAGTTTATGTTGTTCTGCTTCAGGGTTCTTGTAAAATCCTCGTTGAGCAGGGTTCTTGATTAGAGTGTAGGCATCTTCTGGGCTTCTAGTCATGAAATTCTCATTGCTTGCAGAATCTAGTGCCATCTGATATCTCCAATCAACTCCTCTGAGAAAGTGCCAAGCAACTGAGCTTCACTAAACCCATGATGTGGATAGTCTCGCTGATATGCCTTGAACCTAATCCAAACTGCCTTAAAAGACTCCATTGGCACTTGATTAAAGGTAGAGATTTTAGTCATCAACTCTTCAGATCTTGTATCATCATAGAAGTTGTTCAAAAACGCGTTCTTCGTCGCTTCCCAAGTAGTCAACGACCCTGGTTGCAACTGCTTCAACCAACTTGTTGCTTCTCTTGTGAGAGAGTACGAGAAAAGCTTGCAGAATAGATAGTCATTAGTGACTCCATTAGCCTTGATGCTTCTGGCCAGATCTTCAAACTTCTCTAAATGATCCATTGGATATTCGTGGGAGAATCCATGAAACTGGTGTTGCCCCACAATAGTATAGTATCCAGGCTTAAGCTCAAAATCTTGCCTCTTAAAGGCTGGAGGTCTTATTGCACACTCCATTCCCTCCATTCGCAACATTATGGGGTACCTGCTCTTCTGCAGCGATGATATTTCCCTCTGCATTAAGTCGCTGGACCCTTTCATTGCATTGGTGCCCTTCTTCATCTACCAAATCCCCAGCTGCATCTCGAATTAAAATTTGTGGATTATTCATCTTTGCTGGCTTTTTGGCCTTTTTGTTTGTGCGTTCTAACTTTGCTAACTCTTGATTGCTGAGATGAATTAGCCTTTAGCCTTTGATCCTTGTTGGTTTTGGTTCTGCGATTAGGCATGCACCTGAAAGGTACAAGAAAAAGAAGTAGAAACGCGTAAGTAACAAAAATAAATTAAAAAGCTTAGACGAAATTCTACTACTAGAATCTGTAGGCAAATTAAAGGTCCCCGGCAACAGCGCCAAAAACTGATCGGTCTAGTTTTATCCCTAGAAAACCTCTTCCAGTGCACAGAAAAGCAGAAGTAATATAAAGGGTATCGAATCCCTAGGGACCTATTATTGCACTGCAAATTCGTCGATTCAAATTAAGCTAAGCGGAAGATATTGTAAAGTAGAAAAGTGACAGCAAATAAAACTATGTGAAAACTTGTTTTAATTCAATTGGAGACAAATGTTAAGCCTAGGGAATTTCTCTGGAAAGTCGGAATTGTAAATCAGAGAGAAGTTAGGATTTCAATGAAGAACCGTTCTAGAACTCGAATCACTATGATATAATTCACCAACTTTCGCTGCGTAAATTATATATGTCTAAATCCTAGAATTCCAAATTTCTTTGTAAATTCAAGTAATTAAACAAGCATTAAAGGACAAGCTCGATTTGTTCACAAAATACCTAAGCCAAATTTCTTTGCACTAAGTTATTTTGCTCATCAAAGATAGTTGAAGCAATTGATAACACTTTCACATAAATCAATTAACATAAGACTCTAGAATAAGCATTAAACACAATCTAAGATCAAGAACTAGAAGATAACCTAACAAATTCAATCCGATCTAACAATCTATGACCAACCTTTGAAAACCCTAAACCTAACAACCAAACTACTCAGACATGATCAATGGAACATAAATCATAGATGGATATAATTGCATAAGAGAAATATTTAATGAAACAAAAAAGGTTCGAATTCTTTTCTCAAACGAACAGAGCCTCAGAATTGTCTCCCCGAAGCTTACAAAGTTGCCAAAGGCTAAAAATCTCAATAGAAAATAAAGTGTGCTCTAAAAAGTGGCTAAAAATATGTATAAATACGTCTTCAGTCGTTCAGGGTCGAAATTGGGTGGATCTGGGCCGAAAAAGAAAAGTCGAATTTTTTTTTTGCCTACGGGACCAAATCTGTTGATCTGGGTTTCTTGATCGGTCGTTTTGGTGCCCGCAGATGGGTCATTTCTGTGCATGCTTCTTCTGCTCGCCAGGGGGGACCGTCTTCACATAAATTGGCATAACTTTTGATTGCACCGTTGGAATTGCCTCAAATCACTTCCAAATGAAAGCTAATCCATTGTTCTATCTTGTATCAAAATTTGAGCTCGATCCATCGGTGGGAAGTACTTCAACGAATGACAAACTTCTGACGCCTCTGCATGATTATGCATCTGCATATGCTCATTTACACCCAAAACAGCTCCTTTTCTTCCCAAGTGACCAAAAACCTGAGAAGACTCGATAAAGGACTAAATGACTCTAAAAACACACTTTGAATCGATAAAAACTACGAATATCATAGTTGAAAACCGGTAAAAACCACAATATATCAATGAAATTCTTGGTTTTGAACAAGCCGGCAATCTACAACGTCATACTCGGGACGCCGTGGTTACTCGCAGTGATGGACGTCATCTCAACTTACCACCAGTGCGTCAAGTTCCCGACACCATACGGAATCTTCACTCTTAAGGGGAACCAATCGATGTCTCGTTTGTGCTACATCAATGAGTGCATCCTACGAACCGCACCTCGGACATGCGTGATCAGTACGAATCTAACTTCAACCGACCTGCTAAACAAGAAGAATAATCCCAATTTGCCAAAGCGAGAATCGATCATACAAGTTAGCATCGACGACTTCAAGCCCGAGAGATACATCGGTATTGAAGCCGAGCTGGATGAAAAGATCAAAAGCGACTTCATTCGCTTCCTCAAGAAAAACGTGTCGACTTTCGCTTGGCCCATCGACGATATGCCCGAGATCGATCCAAAAATCACATGTCACGAACTCACTATCGACCCAACCTTCAAACCAATTAAACAGAAAAGACGGAAGCTCGGCCCAGAGAAGGCTCAAGTAATAAACGACGAGGTCGAACGATTACTCGGAGCAGGATCGATCACTGAGGTCAAGGACCCAGACTAGCTGGCTAACCCCGTCGTCGTCAAAAAGAAGAACGGCAAATGGAGAGTATGCGTTGATTTAACTGACCTCAACAAAGTCTGCCCGAAAGACAGTTTCCCGCTCCCGCATATTGATAAGCAACTGCGGGGAACGAGCTCCTTTCCTTCATGGATGCCTTCTCCGCTTACAACCAGATACTCATGCATCCCGACGATCGCGAGAAGACATATTTTATCATAGATCGAGGCATCTATTGCTATAAGGTCATGCCGTTCGGCCTGAAAAACGCTGGAGCAACTTACCAAAGGCTCGTCAACCGCATGTTCGCGAGTCAGCACAATGGAAGTTTACATCGATGATATGCTGGTGAAATCTCTCATCGCCAAAGATCACGTCTGACACCTCAAAACCTGCTTCGACATACTTAACCAATACGGTATGAAGCTCAACCCCACTATGTGCACCTTCGGAGTCACATCTGGCGAGTTCCTCGGCTACATCGTCACTCGAAGGGGAATCGAAGCTAATCCAAAATAGATCTCGGCGATCCTCGACCTCTCATCACCGACAACAAAACGCGAAGTCCAAAGGTTAACGGGTCGGATTGCCGCACTCAACAGATTCATCTCCCGATCTACGGATAAATGCCTACCGTTCTACCAATTACTCCGCGGTAACAAGCACCTCGAATGGGACGATAAGTGCGAAGAAGCATTCAGATAACTCAAAGAATACTTATCAACCCCACCCGTCCTGGCAAAACCCGAGGACGATGAAAATATCTACCTTTACATTGCGATCTCAACAACAACAATAAGCGGAGTGCTAGTTTGGGAAAATCGAGGTGAACAAAAACCCATTTTCTACATCAGCAAATCTTTAGACGGGGCCAAAACAAGATACCTTACACTCGAGAAACTCGCCCTAGCTGTAATCATCTCAGCTCGGAAACTCAGTCCTTATTTCCAGTCTCATTCAATCACAGTCCTCACCAATAAGCCCCTGCGAAAGATTTTACACAGCCCGACCCAGTCCGGCAGACTCGTTAAATGGGCAATCGAGTTAAGCGAATACGGCATAGAATTCAAGAGCAGAACCAGCATCAAGTCCCAGGTTCTTGCCGACTTCCTTATCGAGTTACCACAAGAACTAACGATCACCGAGCTCCCAGGAGCGGAAAACTGGCTCCTTCATGTCGACGGTCCGTCGTCACACTGGGGTTCGGGAGTCGGCATCCGCCTCCAATCACCGAAAGGCGAAATTTTGGAGTAATTCTGGCTGGAATTTTAAGCATCAAACAACGAGGCCGAGTATGAGGCACTTCTAGCAGGACTGCGATTGGCCAAGGTAATTGGAGTAACACACATACAAGCGTTCTACGAGTCATAGCTTGTCGCTAGTAAATACAGCGGCGAATACAACGCAAAGAACGATCGCATGGACGCATATTCAAAAGTTAGTAAAGGAACTCGCTGCCGAATTCCAATCTTTCGACCTCACCAAGATACCTCGCGGAGAAAATGCCCCAGCTGATGCGCTTGCCGCCTTTGCTTCAAGCTAAGATCCTCATCTCCGACGTACAATCCCGGTCGAAAGCATCTCACGACCAAGCATTGAACCATCCAAGGGTTGCAACGTGATCACACGTAGACGTAACTACGAAACGCAACCCGTTGCCAATCCCAAACCGCGAAGAGCAAGGAACAATCCGGATCCCGAACCCAACCTGAAGATAACGAAGAATCTGAGGGACTCCATGTCCTTTTGAAATGTGTCACAGGTAAAGATATTCATGAAGTCATGAGTAAGGTACACGATGGAGAAGGCGGAAATCACGCCGGAGGTCGCCTTTGGCCTTAAAAATAAAGAAGGGAAGCTACTACTGGCCAACAATGGTAGCAGACTATGAGAAGTTCGCCGCCAAGTGTGAAATGTGCCAAAGACACGACCCGATAATAAACTTCCCAACCGAGCTACTCACCACTTCGACGGCCCCTTACCCATTCATACGATGGGTAATGGATATCATTGGTCCACTCCGCCGTTCTACCAATCAGAAGCAATACATCTTGGTCATGACTTACTACTTTACCAAATGGGTCGAGGCTGAATCTTATGCCGAGATACATGCTCTCGATGTCCAGAAATTCGTTTGGAAATACATCATATGCCGACATGGAGTACCATACAAGATCGTCACAGACAATGGACCGCAATTCATTTCAACTTTATTCAGCGATTTTTGTGCTAAATGGAAAATTTGACTAAGTTTCTCCACGTCGAGGTACCCACAAGGAAACGGAAAAGCCAAAGCAACCAATAAGACTATCATCGACGGACTTAAAAAATGACTTGATACGAAAAAAGGATTATGGGCCGATGAGTTAGACGGAGTTCTCTGGTCCCACCGCACTACACCTCGCCGATCTACTAGGCAATCCCCATTTTCTAGTATAAGCTTTATGTCCAGCCGAACTCGATATTCCAGGCATACGCCGAACAATGCTGACTCAAAATCCAGGAACTCAAACAGTTCATATCTTGTTTAAGGCCGAACTCTTCAGTTCGAACTATAGTCTGAAACGACTAAGTAAAATAAAAGCCGAACTATCACAGTTCGCCGAACTCAAAACAGTTCGAATCTTCTTAAGCCGAACTCCTTAGTTCGCACTTAAAACCATCGCGGTTTCACACATCGACGTCATGGCCAGACGATCGATAGCACTCCTCAGGGATGCAAACATCAAAAAGTCAACATCCGTCTCGCAAAAGCCGGGGCTTTTCCCGCATTAAAATTCGTCCTCAGACCATCCGAACTAAATAAGCCGAATTACCTCGCACACTCGGATTCGATATGGGGACCCGGAGTATCTTGAGATAAGCAAACCTTCGCAGTCTCATGCTAAGCTCTCGGGGTGAAGCCGAACGACACATTCTCGTAAAATTAAGCCGATTTTCTCAACAATTGCAAATTTCATAAGCCGATTTCTCAACAACCGCAAAGTTAGTAAGCCGATCCTCAGCGATCGCCGATCTAGAATTGATCGAAAGCCGAGTTCATCTAACGTACCCCGGCTAAGACAGTATTATGTACGGCACCAATTTTGTACGTGGGGAACTCGAGAGGATCGTATCATTTTACGACCTTATGCGGATTAACAAAATAATCTCGCCTTAGGACGAATTCCTCAGTTCGCGCCAAATCCGAACTCGAAGTTCGCACGACAGTCGATTGATTAGGTAAAATAAGATTCACCTTTAGTCTAGATTGACTAAGTATAAAAATCAAACAGTAAAAATTGACTTGAGTAAATTCATTTCATCAAGAAATCACCGAGTTACAAAATCCACCACGGGCGGTTCAAGAAAAAGCCTCATCAGAGTGGCCTAAACATACAGAAAAATAAAAAAGATGGGAAGTTTAAGGAGATTCGCGCCTCCTGATCTCCTCAGACATTCTCGGGCCCATACTCGAGTCCATCGACCCCCACTCATTAACACCGGTCGGTACTTTGGTTCCTTCAGAACCAAGATGAAGACCCGGAGGAATGCCGGTATCCGAGATTGAAGACACCTTGAAGTCTCCATCTTCAAGCTCTTCGATGACCAAGACCTGCATCTCGGCCGTCATCTTTTTCTCCTCCGTCACATAATGGTCAAGCGTCTCCGGGGGAATGTAAATCCCTCTGTCCACAAGCCGATTTAGGCACTTCAAGGTACCCGTGACCTAACTGAAGACGAGCTGCCTTTTATTCGCCACATCAAGCCTGGTGATGTAATCCCTTATCTTCTCAAAACGAGCAAATAGCTTTACTGCCATTTCCCTTCGGAGGTCCCTCTCCTTAGTCACCCACATGGATCGAAAAGCCTTAAGCCTCTTTTTCTCAGACTTCAAGAAATCTGCAGCCTTCCGTTTCTTAATGACTGTAACGCCCGCGTTCCGGAAGAATTGATTATTGGGGGAAATAATTAATTTGGGTTTGTTCCGGGGTAGTATCGATCGATACCTGTCGGGGGTAGTATCGATCGATAATGGCCTGTATCGGTCGATACCAGTCGGGGTTTCCTTATTATCTTCTTCCTCTTCTCTTCTTACGGGGGATAAAACCATTCTTTTGGGAAAAATCAGAATTGGTCGTGAGAGAGAGAGAGAGGGAGAGAGAGAAAGGGAAAGAAGAGCTTGGTGAAGCTTGGATCTTGCGAGATCAAGAGAGTTTGAGCTTGGAGAGAAGCTTGAAGAAGAGATTGGAAGAGCGTGGTTTTGGCGTGAGCTAAGGGGGAAGAGAGGGAGGTCTTCTAGAGCTCGATCCATCCTATCTAAGGTGAGTTGTGACCAAAGGTTAGCAATTCAGCTAGTGTGGTGCTTTGTTAAGCTTGATTGATGAATTTTGTGGCTTGTGTTGGCGATTTCTGGGTTTAGATTTCGGGAAGGTTGTGAGTCGCAGGGGAGTATCGATCGATACCATGGGTGTATCGATCGATACCAGTCCCTTGTCGGTAGGCTTGTGTTGTTTCAGTATCGATCGATACCAGTCGTGTTGTTTCAGTATCGATCGATACCAGTCCCTTTTTGGTTGACG
>PKMM01048876.1:226195-240141 GCA_002933915.1 Eutrema heterophyllum | reverse complement strand
TGTTAGTTAGTTTATCTACATTCATTGAATTCCTGAGAAATACCCTGAGCCTATCTTCTTTCCCATTGATTCACAACTTATTTACTTTACGCACTGCTTTAATTTACATCTTTCTGGTTTAGCTTGATTCTAATCTACATAATCTATTGTGTGAATTCTGGAGTTCTTGTGTTCGACCCCTAACTATACTACGACAACTGCTTTAGTACTTTTAGGGTATTAATTTGAGCATATCATCGGTACGCGAGTATGAGGTGGAGTTCAACCGGCTCGGGTCTTATGTTAGACGAGCGGTTGAGAGTGAGTCGGCCCGTGTGCAGAGATTTCTGATGGGTCTTCGGGTTGACTTGAGGAACCGTTGCATGGTGAGGGCTTTTTGCACGGTTGATGAGTTGGTTGAGACTGCAACTTTGCTTAAGGAGGGTCTGAAAGACGAGGTGGTAGCGGTTACACCGAGTTTTCGGGCGAGACCTGTGCAGCAGCAGTCCTTGGTATTTTTTGGCAAATACCAGGGGTGTATCGATCGATACCAGTCGTTGGTTGTGCCTTGAAAGCGTGTTGTGTGTTTAGTTTTCAGGCGGTGTGTTTAGCTTTTCCTGGAGTAGAATTGCTAGGCGTTGGTTTAGTTTTTCATGGGATTGAATTGCTAATTGTGCTGGAAGTTTTAATTGGTGTTAATTAATTCTTCGTGTTGTAAATTGCTAATTGTTGTGCTTGTTGGTAGCCTGTTGTTGGGAGTATCAATCTCACTCAGCGTTTGGTTAGCCAAATGTTGATGCATCACTTTTGTAGATGCAGGTAAAGATAAGGCGTGATCGTGGAATCGAGGCAGTGAAGAGGGGATGATTAGGACTCGGGGTTTTTGTTGTTATTGTTGTTGCTTTTGCTGTTATATAACTGTTAGCTTGTGTAAGCCGTAGAACTTGTTCTTGTGTTGTTTCATCAAAAAAAAAAAAAAAAAAAAAAATAAAGAGCGGTCGTTTCAATGACCATGTGGCTAAGCGCATTATTGGCCTCGAGCACCTCGGCCTTCATCTTTTTGTTTTTAGTTCGGAGGGCCTCGAGCTCCTGATCCTTCGCGACAGCTCCCTCTTCGAGCTGAGAGACTTTGGAATGTACCTCGGCCAGATCCCCCTTTAGCTTCTCGGTTTCTCCGGCATCCCAAGTTGCTGATTTTAACTTACGGTCAAGCGACCGGATGAGCTCGTTTGTATGCGCTTCGACCTGGAAAAAGGAAGAGCAATAAGACGACAAAAATCTAACCAAGTAAAGAATGATTCTAAAGAGCGACAGCTTCCCCGGGCCCTGGAGCGAGCAAGCTCCATATATTTCGCCACCTCTGAGAGCTCGTCCAATGGCTGGAGACCGCGAATACCGACTTTGACGGTAGAGTTCAGCGCAAGACGCCCCATCATTAATCAAAGGCGTGTCCTTCTTGTAATTAAAGAACACGGCATTAACCTCTTACGGCATTAACTTTCGTCTCTTGTGTTTCCTGGAAGTCCCGACCTCCGCCCGTCGGATCGGCCCTTTCTTCCAAAGGCGTGTTGGGAACACTCATACGAGGGACCATTGCGGTATTCACTCCCCCTTGTACCTCGGGTTGATCGTGAGAAAAAATCACTGGCTCCTCCACAGACCGACTTAACGAGGCCATCGATCGGTCCTATCGTTCAGCATCCGTGTCGCCGTCTTTGGCCGCGGTTATCTCCAAATTGGTGCTCGCGGGGACCGCATCAGTTGGGTGGCCAAACCAGACCCAGCTTGTTGTTAGGTGGATACACCTCGGTATCGCCGATCTGAGAGTTTTGATCGGTCTCGTTGTTTTCGGCAATCACCGAACCACCCCAGTCAACCTGGATGATGTCATTAGGAACATCATCCCGGGGAGCCGCGTCATCCCTTCGAGCTGAAGGGAGTATAGAGTCATCAAGGGTAGCAGAATAGTCTGGGACCTTGAGGAAATTCCTCCGCAGTGCCATTCTTTTAGACGAAGACCCTCTGGCAACTACACAAATAAGACGAATCTGAGAGATAAAACAAGCAGCGCAAAAATTCGACTTAGGAAATTTTGAGTTAACCAGTGTTAGAATGCTGCGACTAGTTCTTCGCGGCAAGACATGCTCGGTGAATTTCTGGCCAGCGAGCTCGTCCCAATTCCCCAAACCAACCGACGATCGCCTTCCAATGGTCAGATAGACGACGGTATACTGGATGCCGAGCTACAAAAGAAAGGAACATGTCATAAATAATTATAGCACGAGACCTCGACATAAGCAAAAGAAACAACTACCGATATTTGAGTTCCACGATCTCCTATAACTTATGCTCGGGTTGGACACGGAAGAAGAAGTGATTCGGACAAAAAAATACTTCATCTCCCAATCTTGAACCTTGCTCGGCTTCAGACCAGTAATTACGTCATAGCCCGGCTTCATATTTGCCGAAAAATACCAAGGTTTAGCTTATACGATGTTAACGGAGGTTAACTCTTCAAGCATCCGAGCAGTAACTGGAATACCAAGCTCGGCTCTCATAGAAAGGAGCCTTGTTATGTTAACCACGGTTGCAGCTTTCCGCCTGTTACAGAACTCGACCAACAGATCAGGCAGGGGAAAGCTAAGCCTGCACGCCCTGAACCAATCTACGTAGACGCAGATGTGCCCTTCCGGAGCATCACACCGTCGTTGGTTCCTTCCAGGCCTCATGACTTCTATGTCGCCCGGGAATGTGAGGGTCGCAACCAGATCGCTGATTGAATCCATTGAAGAACAAGTCGACCCAATGACTGAATGCCGAATAATCAAGGGAATCAGCGGAGCTCGGGTTTCCCCTTTTATATTGCCGGTTAGAGGATCGACCTCGGCATTGACGACTTCAACATTATCATCTGGTGCACCGACATCCGCACCTTGAGCACGTTTTACTTCAGCAATCTGCTTTCTCTCGAGCTCGGCCGCCAGCTCGGCATCAAATTAGATTTGAGCCTCAATTTGGGGAGGACGAACCCGAGCTCGGGGGTTTCTTGAACCAGCTTTGTCGTTACCAACCTGCCTAATCGGAATACACCTCTCCTCAGCCTCAGCCAAAACATTGTCGACTTCCGCATTCCGGCCAATCGGCATAGATCCACTAACATTGACCGCCGGAGCTCGGATCGCAAGCTGGGCATTAGCCCGAGCTCTCGCAAGGCGTGAGTTGCGACGAGTTAGCTGAGGTTCATCTAGTCAATCTTCGTCCATTATAACTACAACAGTATCCGAAGAGTCTGAACTCACCGAGTTAAAAAGCAAACCCCAAATAGGAGGAGATTCTCGGATCTCTTTTCGTATTTATTGACAGAATCGTTCGGCGATTCGACCCTAGACCAATGCATTCAACGGGAAGAATGGCAAAAGACAAATGAAGAGCCGCGAAGAAGAGAAGAAGAAACTGCGAAGAGCAGATGAAGAAATTGCGAAGAGCAGATGAAGAAACTACGAAGAACAGTACGAGAACCCGAAAACCTTCGAGCAAATCGGAGGAATTACACCACGAATATCACCGGATTTCGATCGGAAAAGCTTGGTGCATGGATTGAAAAGGTGAAAATTCGTGTTACATACCTAGTAGATCGTTATAATGAATGAGAGAAAGAAATTGAGCATGAAAAACCGCACGGAATAGGCACAAAAATCACTCAAAAGGGTTGAGAAACGAAGATTTGGTGATTTTTGGTGAAAAAGAACTTGTGTCGGTCGATGGGAGTTGTGAGGCAAAAGAGAAAACTATAGGGTTTATAAGGAAAAGATATGTAAAAGAAAGAAAAATATATGTACAGACTCACCAGTGGGTTGCCTCTCACTAAGCGCTTGTTTAACGTCATTAGCTTGACTGTACTGCCATTCAGGCAGCGGGTGCATCATCCAGAGGCATCATGTGTCCGTCCGGGATCTCAGTTTTCCGTATGTAGTGTTTCACCCT
The DNA here is from genome assembly GCA_002933915.1 of Eutrema heterophyllum. Lineage (NCBI taxonomy): Eukaryota > Viridiplantae > Streptophyta > Magnoliopsida > Brassicales > Brassicaceae > Eutrema > Eutrema heterophyllum. The sequence continues at coordinate 236,178 of PKMM01048876.1, read as the reverse complement.
TTGTCCATTGACAGTGAACTCCTCGCCGGAGGGATTACGCAGGACAAGTGCACCATGTGGTCTAACTTCCTTGACAGTGAAAGGACCTGACCAACGGGAACGCAATTTACCAGGAAACAAATGCAAACGAGAGTTATACAGAAGTACCTGATCATTGGGTTTGAAAATTCGGTCGAGGATTTTCCTGTCGTGGTACGCCTTAGTCCTCTCCTTGTACAGCCTCGAGTTCTCATAGGCATGATGCCTAATCTCATCCAGCTCGTTCAGCTGGATCAATCGCTTCTCAGCAGCAGGCTTGATGTAAAAATTCAGCAACTTAGTAGCCCATGCTGCCTTATGCTTGATCTCCATAGGAGGGTGACATGCTTTTCCGTACAGCGAATGAAAAGGTGTAGTGCCCAACAGTGTCTTATAAGCAGTCCTGTAAGCCCACAGCGCATCGTCTAGCTTCGCAGACCAGTCCTTCCTACAAGTTCCCACTATCTTCTCTAGAATCTCTTTGATTTGCCTGTTGGAGACCTCGACTTGCCCATTGGTCTGGGGGTGATAAGGAGTAGCCACTCGATGATTCACACCATGCTTCCTCAGTAACTTCTCAAAAACCATGTTGATGAAATGACTGCCACCATCACTTATAACAATACGAGGCACGCCAAATCGTGGAAAGATGATGGTCTTAAACAGCTTAAGAACCACCGAAGGTCGTTGGTTGGACTAGCAATTGCCTCCACCCACTTAGAGACATAATCCACTGCAACTAGAATGTAATGGTTCTTGTATGACGAAGGAAAAGGTCCCATAAAATCGATACCCCACCAATCAAAAATCTCAACCTCAAGGATGAAATTATGTGGCATCTCGTGTCTCTTACTGATCTTCCCTCTCCTCTGACACACATCACACTGCGAGATAAAGGTATGAGTATCTTTAAACATAGTAGGCCACAAGAAGCCTGCTTGAAGAACTTTGGACACTGTCTTGAAAGTAGCAAAGTGTCTAGCATACTCAGAACCATGACAGTGAAACAAAACGTCGGGTACCTCCAATTCAGCAATACATCTCCTGTATATACCATCAGAACAATGCTTATACAGGTAAGGCTCATCCCAAAAGTATCGCCTCATGTCTCGCAGAAATTGCTTTTTGGCATATTTCTTTAGGTGCGTTGGCTCTGTATTGGCCGCGAGGAAGTTGGCAATATGAGCATACCAAGGCAGATCGGAGTCAGCTGCAGCAACGAGATACTCTTCATAAGCACAAAGGTGTTCCACGGGTAAAACAGGTTCAAAAACCGTCGGGTATCGACCGACACCAGGGTGGTATCGATCGATACTGAAACCTGTAATTCGTGGGAAGTGCTGATTTTTGGTGAAGCCACTTTGGAAACCAGTTTCCACGTAGTAAATGGACTCCTCGGGTAATTGATCATCAATCGGTACATCTGTATCGACATTCAACCTCGAAAGATGATCAGCAACCCCATTCTCTACTCCTCTCTTGTCCTTTATCTCAATATCAAATCCTTGGAGCAAAAGAACCCAACGACAAAGACGAGGTTTGAGATCCTTGTTCTGCATCAAATATTTGAGAGCAGCATGATCTGTGTGAACGATCACTTTGCTCCCAATCAAATAAGGGCAAAATTTATCGAAAGAGAAAACCACCGCAAGTAATTCTTTCTCTGTCGTGCTGTAGTTCCTCTGAGCATCGTCCAATGTTTTGCTGGCGTAATGGATGACATGCAGCTTCTTATCCTTCCTCTGACCCAGAACAGAACCTACAACAAAATCGCTGGCGTCGCACATACTCTCGAAAGGCAAAGTCCAATCTGGTGGTTGCACAATAGGAACACTCACTAATGCCTTCTTAATCTCCTCAAAGGCCGCAAGACACTCTGGTGTGAAATCAAATCGTGTCTCCTTGCATAACAGGGCGGTTATCTTGGAGAAATCCTTAATAAATCTCCTGTAAAACCTAGCATGACCCAGAAAACTCCTAGTATCTTTTACAGAAGTCGGTGGTGGCAGACCTGTCATACCCTGAATCTTAGCTTTATCAACCTCGATTCCAACTTTAGAAACCTTATGCCCAAGAACGATGCCATCTTGAACAATAAAGTGACACTTTTCCCAATTAAGGACCAAGTGTTTCTCCTCACACCTCTGTAGCACCTTGCACAAGTTAGCCAAACAATCCATGAACGATGATCCATATACTGAAAAATCATCCATGAACACCTCCATAAAATCCTCAATCATGTCTGTAAAGATAGACATCATGCATCTCTGAAAAGTAGCTGGAGCATTACATAATCCAAATGGCATTCTCCTGTACGCGAATGTGCCATAAGGACATGTAAAAGTCGTCTTCCCCTGATCATCTGGATGAATCGGAATCTGGAAAAAGCCTGAATACCCATCAAGAAAATAGTAGTAGGGATGACTAGCCAACCTCTCTAACATCTGATCAATGAAAGGCAATGGAAAATGATCTTTCCTTGTGGCCGCGTTCAACTTTCTGTAGTCAATACACATTCGATGCCCAGTGATAGTCCTAGTAGGAACCAGCTCATCTTTCTCATTCTTCACCACAGTCATCCCTCCTTTCTTAGGAACAACGTGCACTGGACTAACCCAAGAACTGTATGAGATGGCGTAGATAACCCCTGCATCCAAGAGCATCATAACCTCCTTCTTAACCACTTCTTTCAGATTTGGATTCAGCCTATGCTCAATTGTAGCCTTTGACTCGTCCTCAAGATGAATCCTATGCATGCACAGATCCGATGATATACCTGAAATGTCATCAAGAGAATAGCCAAGAGTTTTGCGTTACATGCGCAGCTTGCTCAGCAGTAAGGCAACCTCTGCGTTGTTCAAAGAAGCATTAATAATCACAGGGTATGTGGAATTAGGACCAAGGAAAACATACCTCAGATCGGCTGGAAGTGGTTTGAGTTCCACCTTAGGAGCTTTCTCCTCGCTCTAATCTCCAAGCTTAGAAGCTTGCTTGGAACATTCGCCCAATTCTCTGTCTGGCCGTAGGGTGTCGACCGATACTAAGGGAGTATCGATCGACACTGAAGGTGCAGTGTCGAGCATCTTCGAGTAACCAGCAGCGTCTTCTCTCAAGAACACCTCAGATTCAGCTGAACAAACCAGTGCCCTCTCCAACGGATCCTCAGGATGCATCTCCAAGAAGTACTCTTCAGCAATATCCGTGAAAGTGTCTACGAAGAAAGCCTGCCCATCGATAGTCGGTCTCTTCATCATCTTATCCATGTTAAAGGTCATGACCAAATTACCTATGTTAAGATCTATCTTCCCATTCCTGCAATCAATCAATGCACCAGTTGTGGCAAGGAATGGTCTACCCAAAATAAGGGGGTCTCTGGGTTCAGCATCATACTCTAAGACAATGAAATCGGTCGGGATCAAGCAATTCCCGATCTTAATAGGAACATCTTCGAGTAGCCCCTCTGGAAGTCGCACTGAGCGATCAGCAAGTATCAAAGATATCCTGGTGGGCATGAAATCAGTCATACCCATCCTCTTGGGAACTAAATACGGCATGAGGTTCACACTTGAGCCAAGATCACATAGAGAACGCTCGAACCTTTCGGTGAATATAGAACAATCCAACAGAAAGCTCCCTGGATCCGGAAGTTTCTTTGGAATTATGTTGGTTAAGATTGCACTGCACTCCTGAGTAAGCATCACACATCCTTCTTCAAGGTTCATGTTGCTAGACACCATCTTCTTGACATATCTTCTAAAAGCTGGGGAAGTCTTAATAGCATTGAGGAAAGGAAGTTCGACAATCAACCTGTCCAATATCTGCTTGCATCTAGCATCTTCCATTTCCTTCTTAGTCTTCTCAACAAATCTAGGATAAGGTATCCTCGGTATATAGACTCGTTCTGGAACTACCTTAGGCACTACATTCGTAGTCTTAGGTGTCTTTTCTGCCGTAGTCTCAGTATCGACCGATGCTTGAGGAATGTCGATCGACACATGGGCTTTGGAGTTGTCCCGTTGAAATATTTTAACTGGTGTCGATCGACACTGGGGTGTATCGATCGATACCGTCGGGATTTCAGAATCCTCATCGTCGAGATCGACGAAAATCTCTGCAGGTGATGCATCCTTAACTCCTGCATTCACTTCTTTTCCACTCTAGAGTGATTGCATTGATGTGCTCCCTCCTTGGGTTCTCTCCTCTACCTGGAAGAACACCCTCTTGCCTTTTCATAGATTCTGAAGTTTGAGCAACCTGAATTTCCAACTTCTTTTGACTCATGCTGAGCGCTTCGATCCTTCCATTCAAGGTTGTGTAAAGATCATCTAACTTCCCATTGAAGCTCACCGTCATCTTATCCTGCCCTTGAACCAGCTGTTCAAGCATAGCCTCGATCTTGCTCTCAGAATTCTTAGTAGGTACTTGCTGATAAGACAAATTCCCATAGTTCCTTGCGTAACCACTGCTCTGAAAAGGTTTCTAGTTAAACTGATTCGATCCAAAACCACCTTGATTACCCTCAAATTTGAATCCCCCTTGCTGAAAGTTGTTGTTGAAATTTCGGTTGTTGTATTGATTCCTCTGACCTTGAAAACCAGAACCACCAATGTAGTTAACATCCTCTACCTCATCCTCATTGAAAACCTCAACATCATCAGCAAAGTGAACAGCCTTCTGCTGCTTGCCCATCAACAAATTATGCACCGAATCCAGCTTCGCATGCACCTCAGCAATATGTGAACCTTCCATATCACCAGCCAACTTCTTACGCTCCATGTCAGCACTCTTTGTGCTATTGCTAGACGCAAAATTCTCAATCAGCTGGTAAGCATCATCAGGATATTTGGTAAAGAAATTACCATTTCTCGCAGAGTCCAGCGCCATTTGATACCTCCAGTCAATCCCTCTGAAAAAGAAACTCAGCAATTGAACCATAGTGTACCCATGATGTGGACAATCCCTCTGATACGATCTGAATCTCCCCCAAGCAGCCTTGAAAGCCTCAGTCATTCCCTGAGAAAACTGGGAAATCTTATTCCTAAACTCTTCTGATCTCGCATCGTCATAGAAGTTGTTCAGGAAAGCAGTCTTAGTCTCGTCCCACGTAGTCAATGACCCAGCTGGTAGTTGCTTGAGCCAATAAGAAGCATCCCCACCAAGAGAGTATGAGAAAAGCTTACAAAACAAGTAGTCGTAGGACACTCCATTGCATTTGATGCTGGAAACCAAATCCTCGAACTTCTCGATGTGATCCATAGGGTGTTCATTAGAGAGACCATGAAAAGTGTGCTGGCCTACAAGAGTGTAGTAGGCAGGCTCCAGCTCGAAATCATTCCTCTGAAATGCAGGAGGACGAATCGCTGATCGATTTGCGTAGAACTGATCAGGTCTGTTGCATTCACCAATTGTTCTACCACGCTCAACCGCAGCGTTCTCAGCATTTACAACAGCTGGAGGGGCGTTCCCATCTCCATCAAGTCTTTGCCCTCTCTCATTGCACAATTGACCCTCTCGGTCTCTGAAAGTACCAGCCTCATCCTGAATCAAAACCACTGGGTTGTTGTTCATTTTTGCTGGCTTCTTTGCTTTTCCGAGTGTGCGTTCCAAATGTGCTAGCTGCTCGTTCGACAGATCAACTAGCTGAGTGTTCTTGTTTCTTCTGGTTTCTCGAGTAGGCATACACCTGAAACACGAAAGATCGAGAACGTAAGTAACTTAAAAAAACGCGACGAGTGTCGACCGATACCACTAGGGTGTCCTGGATCGGCACATCTCGATCAGTACTGACCAGTCCTGGATCGGCACATCTCGATCAGTATGGAGACAGAAGCCAATACCGAGCCACAGCTAAACCTGTACCGACCCAGAGCCGATCGGCACACTCTCTCGGATCCACCATCTTCACTCGGCGCTTAACATCACGATGATCGTACCGATTGTTCCCCAGCCGGCATGTCTCGATCGGTATGGACACATAAGCAAATGTCGACCTGAGGAGTGCACATGTACCGACCCAGCTCGTGCGGCACGAATGCTCAGGAAGATTAGTACCGACCCACTCTCGATCGGTACTACAGCTCGGCACAAATTCCGCAAGTATGCCGATCCATTTCTATCGGCTAAAACTCATCCCGCACACGACCCGTCCAAGCATGCATCGACCATCTCTTCATTTTAGCCGATGCGATCTTCACTCAGCATTCAGTCCCGCGCGACAAGGATTTTATACCGATCGACCTGTGCCGACCCAGACTCGATCGGTACAAACCCTTGAAAACCAATCCGATCCAGTTTTACCATTTTGACCGGGTCAATACCCGGTTTGTCACGGGTTGACCCGGTTCGCCACTATTTACTATAAATACTTTAAACCTAATTTTTCTGGATCTATGTCTTTTCTTATGCTAAAAACTTCTCTAAGTGTATTCTAAGTAATTTGTAAGAGATACCCTTTTGATTTATGCAATTTAAGTTTGGATTTCTTGATTTTCATCTTTCATCTCTTCTTCCTTAATCAAATCATCATCTAATCATGGGATTAAACATATTCTTCATAGGATTTGTGGGATTTTCCATGATTAGTGAGTAGTCATTTAGGATTTGAAGGTTTGGTAGATTTAGGGTGATTCCATGGATGATTAATGATATCTAGGATTAGATTATTAGATTTCCCTACTTGATTAGTACTCTTAATGCTAAATCTAGCTTGAGAAAGTGGATTTAGATCAAGGGGCATTTCACACCCACAAGGTGTTTGATGAAATGCCTTCATGAACTAATTAAGAGATATTCATTTTTAGCCTATGAATATTGGTTGATCTTGATTGTTAACTTAATGCTTGCTAATTAATTATCCACAAATGAGAATTTGATCTTGGATTAGTGATTAGCAAATGTGATTAGATCCTTGAGAGAGGATTAGTCATAATTAGTGATCTTTGCCTAGGGATTAGTATTGCTTAAGTTTTGGACATCATTAATTAGCCATGGATCACCTTATTTCAATTGCCTTATCCTTGAATTCGCCTTTTAACTTTGCATTTAGCCTCGTTTAATATTGTTAGTTCTTGTTACTTGTTTTAAATTCGATTAGCTAATTATATTAAACACAAAAACCAACTTGTCTTGCTTGAATTAAGTAGTTCTATATATTCTTGGTGCTTGAGATACTAAAACCCATTTGGATTGATCATCAAATTCTACAATGATATGAGTAGGGTTGAGTAATTGATTAGTAAAAATTCTACTATCAATTTGGCGTCGTTGCCGATTGGGTTTAGCTTTCAACATTAAGATTTTAGATCTTCTTGAGATTAAGCTTTCTTTATACTTTTGTCACTAATCCCTTTCACTTCTTGTTGCCATCTCTATCTTGTATGTGCATGCATACCCGTTCTAGAGGCGAGGACAACCTAGTTTAACCACGGGACGACATTCACTTATTGGAACGAGGGACTAGAGCAAGGAGACAAAGGGAAAGACAACTACACGTCGTACGTTTGGGCATGGAGAACTTAGACGACGTGCCGGTTGGTAACAACAACGGGCAATTTGCCAATCAACAAGGCAATGGTGGTAATGGAAACCACCACGCCCAAGGTGGACAACCTCCACACGTCCCACCACCACCCGCCCGGCAAGTGAGAGCCCCTAACCATCCCCCAAGGGCTCAAAACGTAGTTGGCCCGGGTGATGCCGCCAATGCTCATCAAAACCGCCAAGGGATCCAAGCCCCTCCGGTGGAGAACAATAACTTCGAAGTGAAGGCAGGGTTGATCAATATGGTTCAAGGCAATAAATTCCATGGCCTATCTATGGAGGACCCGTTGGATTATATTGATCAATGATTTAAGTATTTTCACTAAGTCAATTAATAACTAAAGTTCACACTACCGCAATCATAACGGTTGTCAATGTAGTACTTTAGGATCGAATCCACAGACACCAAGGTTACACTACAGTCCTCACAATTATGAAACTAATCTAAGACAAGAATATGGTTGGTTTTGGAAAAGTAACTAAAGCAATTAAAACGATGTAAATTCAATAAAAGAAAAGCGTTAGGTCAAGGGTTTATTCTCAGGATTCCAGAGATCACGAATCAGACAATTATTCAGGGAATGATTAAACACAAGTTTCAAACTCAAACATAAATATCTAACCAATCCACTTCTGTGGCATTGATTACGAAATCTAGTAACCTAAAATCCTAACTTCCATTGGCATAGAATTCTATATCAGCATTAACGAATAGGTTCGATATGTTCACGAATCGCCTTAACATCAACTTCCGCAGGCTAATTCGCTCGCTTATGTTCTTTCTAGCAAACTACGACACTTCCGTGGTTTAGATTCAATCCTAGTTCATAGACTAAGTGGTCAACTTAAGCCTAGGCAATAAATACAACAGTAAGCGAAAACCACAAAAGATAAATCCCTATTTGTGTCTAACTCAATGATTCATGGATCCCTTTGAAACCCTAAACCTAACTGATGAACTACTCAGACATGGAAACAGAAAACAAGCAAAGAGATGAAGAAGATATAGTATAGATTAAGAGAGAAAGGGTTTAGAATTCTTCTCAATAGATTCTGAGATTCTTCTCCAAAGCTTACAATGATCAAGAGCAAAAAGTCTCAATAGAATAAAGCGAATGAAAGTTTTCTGTAAAAAGGCATGTCTCGTCAAAGAGGCTGAAAATATAGTATATATAGGTCCTAGGTCGAATTAGGTCAAACTAAGCAGCTTCTAGGGCAAAACAGGAAAATTAGAAGTTTCCTTTTTCTTCTCGTCGGCCTGCATCGATCGATGCACTCCTTGCATCGATCGATAGTGCATCGATCGATTGCTGTCCTCGGGTCATGTTGCATCGATCGGCTGCATCGACCGGCTTCATTCTGCATCGGTCGATGGGGAATCTTCTGGTGGTGTTGCATCGGTCGATGCACTCCTTGCATCGACCGATTCTGCTCTTTTCTTCACGGTTCCATGCATTTTTGCCCTCGTAACTCCAATTTCTTCCTTAAACGCTTTTTTACCTGAGATATGTAACTGACTTTGACTCGATAAAATACTTAAAAGAAACACCAAAACATACATTAGAAAACGGTAAAAACCAAGTATATCAATCAATTCGATAGGATATGTGGGCTAACAAAGATGAACGGTGTCTCGGAAGACGATTTCAAGCTAAGACTCTTCCCGTTTTCCCTTGGAGATAAGGCACATCAATGGGAGAAGAATCTACCTCAAGGCTCCATCACGTCTTGGGACGATTGCAAGCGAGCTTTCCTTGCTAAGTTTTTCTCACCGGCCCGAACCGCCAAGTTGAGGAACGAAATCTCTAGCTTCACCCAAAGATCAAACGAGTACTTCAACGAAGCATGGGAAAAGTTTCGAAGCTACACTTCTCAATGTCCTCATGATGGTTTCTCCAATGCATCTCTCCTAAGCACCCTCTGATAAATGATTTTTGTTAGGTTCATATCAATTCCTCTATGCTTGTCATTGTAGCATAAGAGGTGTCAATCCATAGGGGTTAAGATCAATGCACTAAGAATACATGAATCTTCCTAAGCTAGAGCAAATGTTTTTGGGTTTTTATATTTTTGAACAAAGAATGTAAAATGCAAGAAAGAAAACAAAGGATACAAGTGTTGGAAAAATGAATTAACTATCAAGAAGATGATTAATGAACAAACAATGATGATTTAGATTGAATTAAACACTATCCTAGAACATGGAATTCACAATTATGACTAATCCACTCTCGTGGCACTAATCACTTTGTTAATCACCAAATCAAGAACAAACTCTCGTTTGTGATAAGATGATTAACAAGCTTTAATCTCCAATTCCACTTAGTTCACTAATCACCCTAGACATCAACTCTCATTGGCTAGGCATGAAAGGCTCACAAAAGGTTTGGTTCAAGCATTTCATCGAACACCTCTCGGGCGTGAAA
>PKMM01048876.1:170513-217443 GCA_002933915.1 Eutrema heterophyllum | reverse complement strand
CTTTTAGTTCAGGTTTGATCTGTTCACAAAACAACTAAACCAAATCTCTTTGCGAATAGTTATTTTGCTCACTCTAGGTTCTATCAGGTAATCAATCGCACTCTCGTGCCTAACCAATTATCCTAAGATCTAAGTTCCAGGTGATCAGTCTAGAATTAGCTTTGAGAGCAACCTAAGGCGAATAACTAATTCAGATGGTGAATCCTAATTATTCAATTAACCTAACATTCAGAGAAAACCTTTATGAGAACCCTGAACCTAACAAGAGAACTACTCAGACATGATAATTAAAACAATAAACATGACTGAAATAATACTCAAATAAATAATAAAAAGGAGAGTAACAAAAGGGTTCGAAATCTTCTCTCGGACGAACAGAGTCTCGGACTTGTCTCCCTCATAAAGCTCTCTCACAAAAAACTCAGATTCAAATCCAGTGTAAACTCAATGTTTTTGCCCAAGTGGCTAAAAACCTAACTTAAAACTCATAAAACACGTTTTGGGCTAAATTGTAAATAATAAAGACTTCTGGGCAATTTTGCAATTCTTCAACTCTTCATTAAAGTCGCGCTTCGTGCTCTACTGCAGTGAGTATCGATCGATACTCGGCAGTGTCGATCGATACTCAGACTTTGAATCGGGTACTCAGCTACACGAGCTTCTGTTTTGCTCCAAAATGCTCCAAAAAGCTCCAATATCTCCAATTATGCTCCAAACGTGCTAAAACCTGTAAAAGACTCTAAAACACTACAAAATAGTAGAAAGACTCTATAAAATGGACCTATATCATGGCTTAAAAGGGGTAAAAACCATGATATATCATTGGGGACCAAGCGTTATTGTATAACTCACGGTTGAAGCTATTTCCCAGAAAGCTCAAGTCAAGGTGGTCCGGGCCTTTTAAGATCAAGGAAGTGAGACTGTATGACGCGGTTGTGTTGTTGAACAAGTCGGGTGAAGAGTTCACGGTCAATGGACAATGTCTTAAACCCTACATGGCGGGTGATTTCATTGAGGAAGGGATCACGGTTCCCCTTTCTAACTCTCTTTCCGCCTAAACGGGGTAACAAACATCGAATTTAGTGACGTTAAACAAAGTGGGCTTGGGAGACATTTCCATGTTTATTCTTGTACATAGTTTTCATTTTATGTTTACATTCTTTTCTAGATCATCTTGATGTTTTTGTTACGTGTTATTAGGATCTTGATGAGCTAAGAGGTCTTGGATCGATGAGCAAGGGGATAAGCTATGAAAACCAGAGATCTAGAGGACCATACCGATCCATTTGAGGTCGGTACAGTTCGATCGGCATTTGATCAGAAGCGAGTACCGCTCGGTCGTACCGAGTGAATCTCGGTCGGCGCATATCAAAGAGACGAACCCGGATGAAGCATGCCGACCGACTCCCAATCGGTACAAGTCGGTTGGCATGAGGTCGAAGGAGAGTACCGATCCACCTCGGGTAAGTGGTATAGAGGAGAAATTCCTTACCGGGAGGAACTCTAGCCGGGATAAATTGTAGCCGAAACGAACTCTAACCAGGACAGCTTTTAGCCGAAATGATCTCATGTTGAGACGATATGTAGCCGAAGAGAAATTTGTACCGCATGACTTGTACCGATCCACAAACGAGCGGTACAAGTGAATTTTAGCCGAGGTGATTCCTTCCCGAGGTCAATCCTTGCCGAAAAAATTTCGTGCCAAGACGATTTTAGCCGAGAGATCTCTACCCGAGTGGTTTGTACCGATCCAATACCGATCGGTACAGAAAATAAATTCTTGCCCCTAGGTAAATTTTAGCCGAGAGAACTTCCAGCCGGGATAGTCTCTAGCCGATGATTTCGTGCTGCAACAAACTTTAGCCGGGAACAAATTTGTACCGTGCAATTTGTGCCGATCTAGGACCTAACGGTGTGAAGAAAAAGATTTGTGCCGCACGACTTGTGCCGAGCCAGATGCGGTCGGTACAAATTGGTCAACGAGAGTCAACGATTTCTGAAAATGTTTGGCCAGATTCAAATACCCGATGTCCCGACCCAAACCCGTCTGACCCGACCCAACGCGATAAATCCCTTTTTCTCAGGCTAAGTTCATCGCGCCTCTTCTTCTTTTTCTCTTCATCTTTTTGTTTTCTCCATAACTTTCCCTCTTCTTGCTCAAATTTCGTGATTAAACCTGCTGCAAACTCGTTTTTTCCTTCTCTTTTTGGATTCACCATCGTTTTTATCACTTGTGCAACCACCCCCAAGGAATGATGGGACGTACAAGGGCAGCCGCACAAAACGATGAAGCTCAAGCTCAAGCCGAGAATAATGAGATAGTTGTTGCATCAAGTTCTAAAGCCAAGCAAGCCGTTGATGCAAAAAGCGCTAAAGCTAAAGGCAAGCAAGTAGCCAAAGGCAAGAGCACCACGAAAAAGGGAAAGAAAAAGAGCGGGGCTAAAGATAAGGGCAAGGCGGTTGACAATGTGGAACCTCCAACCGAGGAAGAATGCTTCGACAAGCTCATAGATATGGACTTTGAGCAAGGGCGGTTTGTCGACATTGAGATACTCGAGAAGATGGGGATTCTCGAAGATGTGGCAACCATCATCGACAATATGGGGCTTGGAAGATTCTTGCATATGAAGGAACAAGCTCACCAAGTGCTCACATGCCAGTTCCTTTCAACTCTACGGGTAGCCTTCTATGACGAGTTTGACAAGCGGTCCAATGCTCAAGTCGGGTTCGGAGTCATTGAGTTCACGGTGAATGGCGAGAACTATAAGGTGACCTTCCATGAAATTTGCCAAATCTTTGGTTTCCGGGAAGAAGGGACAAGTGGAACACCATACTTTCACTTTCCCAAGAAGGAGCTCAAGCGTGTATGGGAAACCATTGGCTATGGAGACTACCATCCGGGTAGAAACAAAACCACTAACATCCGTAACCCGGCGCTTAGATATGTGCACAAGGTGTTAGCCCATATGTTCTTTGCCAAGGTGGAGTTCGGGACGGTTGCACTCGATGAGCTCGAATTGATGGCACTTGGATTAAGGCCGCTTCTACTGATTTTCCCCAACGGGATGGTGTTCCAAGGCAATGAGAACACCCCATCCCTTGCAACCCCCTTGGTGAGGAATTTCTTTTGCTACAAGGCATGGGCATATGAGACTAAGAATAAGAAGTCCTCGATAAGCATTGGTTGGCTTGTGACACCCATTCCAAAAGCCAAGGGAATTAAGTTGTCGAACACGAAGGCAAAGTGGGACTTGATTGATGAAACTTACCTCATAAGGACGAGGTACCTCAAAGGGAGAATTGGAAGCATGCTTGCATACAACGTCAAGCTCGGTAGGGACGAAGCGGTTCAAGTCTTGTTACCCGATGCGGATCTCACTTGTCTCCAAAATTGGCGGAACATCTTCTTCTACCCCACCAAGGACCGTCTCTACAACCCTGCCGTAGACCCACCCATTGGAATTGTTCACAAGGAGAAGGCCATGAAGGGTAGGAACAAGAAGACAAGCACGAACGAAGACTCTCTTAGTTCCGAAGATGAAGCCGCTAGTTCACCATATCCTATGCCTATTTACGGAAGCGAGCAGTATCACTTCGAGCCTTTCGATGGAACGATGGGGGATGTCGCAACTAGACACACGCACCACCAAACACGACTCCTCCAAAGGTGGTGCAAGTGGCAAGACTTGACGATGAGAAAGATGGCAAAGACGATCAAGGAGCTCAAGGCAAAGAGTTCTTGCGACGGCCCAAGAGAGACAAGAGACATAGTGCACCGTGAGATTGGTGAGACCTCTACACCGTTGGGCCAAGACTTCACAATGCAAGCCGGCAAAATGATGGTTCACGAAGGAACAAGTCGTTTATTGGCTCGAGAGGAGAAAGAGACCAAGAGGAAAGCCATGCGATCACCATCTCCTTGCTCTAGCAATCCATCCTACTCCTTAGGGTCTTCCTCCTCATCTCAAGACTACTAGGTAACACTCCAAAACCTATGTAAATAATTTTTCTTTTCTTGAGTCTTGCATTGTATAGTTGTTTTTGTTTTTTGTTTTTGGTTCTTTCCTTGAATTTATTTCACACCAGGACGGTGTGATTTAAGTTTGGGGGAGGGACCGGTATCTAATCATGTTTATTTTGATCTTATTTTTGATTTTTGCATTTTGAGTCTCATGCATTTCATATAAGGCATAGAAAAACACAAAAAATCGAAAATTTTGAAAATTTTGAAAACACAATAAGAAAGCATGTAGTTGCATTTCATTAGCAGGATCGAATATAGATAGCATATAGGTTGCATTGCACATGCATAGGGAGCAATGATGATTTTTCCTTGTAGAGTATTATTTTAAGAACTCGGTCCAATGCCCTCGTTGCTAGTTGTTTGATGCTTTTGATCTCGCGTTTGAAATCAAGGGTGAACCATATTTTGATCTCGTGTTTCATTACTCATGTCTTAGCATTTTGCCAAAGTTCATTCATTCGTAGAGAGATCCCTCGCTTGGAAACCACCACATGTATCGAGATCATTTTTGTCTCGAAACCTTGTCCTTAACCAAATAATGAGTTCACTTGTCTTGCATAAACATGATTAACTCGAAACGATTAAATGAATGTCCTTAACCAAAAGGATTGGATGATAGGAAAACTTGTGTAGGTTGACACTTGGGCTTGATTCATGTAGGGATAGATATGGCTAGCTCCTTTTGAGTAGACTTGTTTGATCGCATTTTAGAATTTGCAACTTGGACATTGGGCTTGAATTCTTTTTATGATACTTGTGGATTTGAGCTCCCGCTTTCAAACTTCTCTCTCTACTTGTTCGTGTTTGTTTGCTTGAGGACAAGTAAATTAATAAGTTTGGGGGAATTGATATTGTCATAATTTGCATCATCTATGCATTCATTTATCTTAGATTTTACTTCCTTTGCATATGTCTTATAGCATTTTCTTAGTGTTTTAGTCTTGATTAGAGTATAAGGTGTTTTACATTAGGTCCTAGTGAGTCTTGCATATTTTGGAGTGATTTCTAGAGACTTGGAGGCATTTTGGAAGAGATTAGAGGCTTTGGAACCGAGCAAATTTGACCTTTGGAGTAAGAGAAGAAGGCTGGAGGAAAAGACACTTTCCAGAGCACTGTACCGACCAGTCCTGGATCGGCACATGTCGATCGGTATGGAGACAGAAGCCAATACCGACCCACAGCTAAACCTGTACCGACCCAGATCTGATCGTCACACTCTCCCGGATCCACCATCTTCACTCGGCGCTTAACATCACGACGATCGTACCGATTTTTCCCCAGCCGGCTGATATATCATGGTTTTTACCCCATTTAAGCCATGATATAAGTCCGTTTTATAGAGTCTTTTACAGGTTTTAGCACGTTCGGAGCATAATTGGAGATATATGAGCTTTCTGGAGCATTTTGGAGCAAAACAGAAGTTCGTGTAGCTGAGTACCCGATTTGAAACCCTTGTATCGACTGACACCACCTGGTGTCGATCGATACTGACACCATGAAGGAAGGAAGTGCGTCATTGTCCTAGTATCGATCGATACCACTCATGGTATCGGTCGATACCGTCGTCCATGGAGAAGGAAACGCGACTTTTATGAAGAGTTGAAGAATTGCAAAATTGCCCAGAAGACTTTATTATTTACAATTTAGCCCAAAACGTGTTTTAGCATTATAATTAGGTTTTTGAGCCACTTTTGTTGGAAGACTTGATTAAGCTTTATTCTACTCTGGTTTTTGGAGAGACAACTCTAAACTCCTGTTTCTTATTGATTTCTTTGATGATCTATTCAATCATGTTGTTTTCATTCTCCATGTCTGAGTAGATCCACTGTTAGGTTCAGGGTTCTCATAAGGGTTTTCTCTGAATGTTAGGTTAATTAGTTAATTAGGATTCACCATCTGAATTAGTTCTTCACCATAGGTTGTTCTCATAGCTGATTCTAGGTTGACGAATCTAGAACTTAGATCTTAGGATAATTGGTTAGGCACGAGAGTGCGATTAATTACCTGATAGAACCTAAGGTGAACAAAATAACTATTCGCAAAGAGATTTGGTTTAGTTGTTTTGTGAACAAATCAAACTTGAACTAAAAGCTGGTTTAGACTTTAGGATTCGCAAAGAGATTTGGAATTCTAGGATTTAGACTTAGATAGTTTTCGCAACGAGAGTTGGTTAGCTATACTTTAGTGATTTGAGTTCAAGAACCGCGCTATCTGAATCATGTTAGTTAGTTTATCTACATTCATTGAATTCCTGAGAAATACCATGAGCCTATCCTCTTTCCAATTGACTCACAACTTGTTTAATTTACGCACTTGCTTTCAATTACATTGTTTGGTTTAGCTTAATTCGAATCAATATAATCTATTGCGTGATATATGGAGTTCTTGTGTTCGACCCCTACATATACTACAACAACTGCTTTAGTACTTTTAGGGTATTAATTTGAGCATATCAAATTTGGCACCGTTGTCGGGGACTCAATTTCGCCATTAGATTTTAGCCGAGAATTTCGACTAAGCTCGTCGGTATCGATCGATACTACCCAGTGTCGGTCGATACTCGTAGTATTTTTTTAAAACTTTGGTTACTGACGTGCTTTAACTTTTGTGTTTCAGGTGTATGCCTAATCGCGAAACCAGAAGAAACAAGAGCACTCAGCTAATTAATCTTTCACTTGAGGAACAGCACTTTTGGAACGCACAAAAAGGAGAACAAAGAGGCCAGCAGAGATGAACAATCCAATAATTTTGGTTCGTGATGATGCTGGAGCTTTGAGAGACCAAGATGGCCATTGTGCAATGAGAGGGGGCAACGACTTGATGGAGATGGAAACATCATTGTCCCTCCAGCTGTTGTGAATTTTGGGAATAATGTGGTTGATCGTGGTAGGACAATTGGAGAGTATAACAGGCCTGATCAGTTCTATGCCTATCGATCAGCGATTCGTCCACCTGCTTTCCAGAGAAATGACTTTGAGCTGAAACATGCATACTTCACTCTTATGGGTCAGCACCCTTTTCATGGTTTTCCTCATGAGCACTCCATAGATCACATTGAGAGGTTTGAGGACTTGGTCACTAGCATCAAGTACAATGGAGTGTCCAACGATTACCTCCTCTGTAAGCTCTTCCCGTACTCTCTTGGTGGGGATGCTTCTTATTGGCTCAAGCAATTACCAGTTGGGTCATTGACTACTTGGGAGGAGACTAAGAACGCGATCCTGAACAATTTCTATGATGATGCGAGATCCGAGGAGCTCAGGAACAAAATCTCTCAGTTTTCTCAAGGACCAATTGAAGCGTTTAAGGCTGTTTGGATCAGATTCATGTCATATCAAAGGGATTGCCCACATCACGGGTTCACTAAGGTTCACTTGCTGGGTATCTTCTTTAGAGGAATCGATTGGAGGTATCAGATGACCTTAGATGCTGCGAGTAATGAGAATTTCAACACCATGTATCCTGACGATGCTTATGTGCTTATTGAGAACTTGGCGTCTAGCAATAGCACCAAGAATGCATACTTTAAGCGGAAGAAGTAGGCTGGGAATTTGGATGGATCGCAGATTGCTGAGGTTCAAGCCAAGCTGGATTCAGTGCACAATCTCTTGATGGGTAAGACGAAGAAAGTTGTTCACTTTGCTGATGAGGATGAAGTGAAAGGTGTTAACTACATTGGTGGTGCTGGATTTCAAAGTCAAATGTATCAATACCCACCTCACCCACCCAAAACTCCTGAAAACAAGGTTGAATCTATGTTTGAACAGATTCTTGAGGGACAGCAGACTTTAATGGGAAGATGGATGCTATGTATACAAATCTGAATGGGAAAATCGAAGCTCTTAACATTCAATAGAATAGGCTGGAAACTCAGGTAGCTCTGACTGCAGCAGCTGTCAAGGGAAAGATGGTTCATGCACAGAATGAACACGTCAATGCAATCACCTTAAGAAGTGATGAAGAGGTCGATCCAGGAGTGAAAACTGGCCTAACTGCAAAGAATCTCGTCGATCTTGCTGAAGATGACGATGATGAGGCTCCCGAATTTGCCCCAGTATCGATCGATACCACCCAGCATCGATCGACACCAACCCGGTATCGATCGACACCATCCACGCGACGAAGGAGCAGAAACTTGCTACGAGTATCGATCGATACCAGTGCTGTACCGGTCGACACTCATCACAATCTTGGGTAACTTCTTCGATTTTCACCAATCCACTCAGCTCTTCTGATTTCTTTTACCAACTCTAGACTAGATAACACTGGGGATAGTGTTGTTTAAGTCTGGGGGAGGTAGTTGCTGACAACGTGTTTGTTTTTCTTAGAGTTAGTCGTTTTATTGAGTCAGAATTTGTTTTATTGAGTCAAAACCTGTTGGAGATTATGATCTTGTTCTTGAATCTATTGTTCTGACTTTGCTTCCGAGTGTCCACTGTTACAGAATCAGTTACATATCGACTAATGAAAAATCCAAAGGCTGACCAGTTAACTAGAAGACACACATGTTTCCAGCAGAGTTCTTTTAAAGCCTGAGCCAAATTTTTGCACTTCATCGACGTGGTTAGTATTCATAGAGATTGATTCCTCATTCATATCTGACAAAGGAACCCATGAGTTTAAAAGTAATAGTATCTCTCTCCCCTTCTATCATAAGTTAATAAATAAGAGCATAAAAGATGAAATGATTTTCTTCTAAGTAGAGGGTTAGGAATGTTTCCAGCGATCCCATTATTCTACTTGGTGAGGGATGATCACACAGAGGATTGGAAGCGAGGCTAGGATTTTCCTATGATGCCACTATTCGCCTACACCCTTTGATACATTGTGAGGGAAGAACCGGGGATTCGGTGGCAAACACTATCAATACTCGCGTCTCATACATTGATGTGTATATGCGAATCAAAAGAAAAAAAAGAAAAAAAAAGAAAAAAAAGAGAGAACAAAATAAGAAATAAGTCTGGGGGAGAGAAAGTGATACAAAAAGTGTGAAATTGGGTGGCTCCTTGTCATGATATTGTATGGGAAAGAATCTAGAAGGTTCTTGGTATTAATCACAGTGATGAAACTGGCGATGATGGGTTTAATTGAATGAAGCTGAGAAATAATGTGTGTAGTCTAGGGAAGCTGCGAATGCCTAAGGAGAAGTACATGGTCGTTAATCTTGGAACTGGTTAGGTGACATTTGGGTGTTTGGGAAAAGGGTCATTGCAATGTTTCAAGAACAGGTGAGTCTCCGTGTTTTCAAACTTCTTTCTCCGGTTTAGTCTTCTATTTGCTTGAGGGCAAGCAAAGGCTAAGTCTGGGGGAGTTGATATATCATGGTTTTTACCCCATTTATGCCATGATATAAGTCCGTTTTATAGAGTCTTTCTACTATTTTGTAGTGTTTTAGAGTCTTTTACACGTTTTAGCACGTTCGGAGAATAATTGGAGATATTGGAGCTTTCTGGAGCATTTGGGAGCAAAACAGAAGTTCGTGTAGCTGAGTACCCGATTGAAGCCCTTGTATCGACCGATACCACCTGGTGTCGATCGATACTGACACCATGAAGGAAGGAAGCGCGTCATTGTCCTAGTATCGATCGATAAGACTCATGGTATCGGTCGATACCGTCGTCCATGGAGAAGGAAACGCGACTTTTATGAAGACTTAAAGAATTGCAAAATTGCCCAAAAGACTTTATTATTTACAATTTTGCCCAAAACGTGTTTTAGCATTATAATTAGGTTTTTGAGCCACTTTTGTTGGAAGACTTGATTAAGCTTTATTCTACTCTGGTTTTTGGAGAGACAACTCTGAACTCCTGTTTCTTATTGATTTCTTTGATGATCTATTCAATCATGTTGTTTTCATTCTCCATATCTGAGTAGATCCACTATTAGGTTCATGGTTCTCATAAGGGTTTTTTCTGAATGTTAGGTTAATTAGTTAATTAGGATTCACCATAAGTTGTTCTCATAGCTGATTCTAGGTTGACGAATCTAGAACTTAGATCTTAGGATAATTGGTTAGGCAAGAGAGTGCGATTAATTACCTGATAGAACTTAAGGTGAGCAAAATAACTATTCGCAAAGAGATTTGGTTTAGTTGTTTTGTGAACAAATCAAACTTGAACTAAAAGCTAGTTTAGACTTTAGGATTTGCAAAGAGATTTGGAATTCTAGGATTTAGACTTAGATAGTTTTCACAACGAGAGTTGGTTAGCTATACTTTAGTGATTTGAGTTCAAGAACCGCGCTAAATCTGAATCTTGTTAGTTAGTTTATCTACATTCATTGAATTCCTGAGAAATACCCTGAGCCTATCCTCTTTCCAATTGACTCACAACTTGTTTAATTTACGCACTTGCTTTCAATTACATTGTTTGGTTTAGCTTAATTCGAATCTATATAATCTATTGCGTGATATCTGGAGTTCTTGTGTTTGACCCCTACATATACTACAACAACTGCTTTAGTACTTTTAGGGTATTAATTTGAGCATATCACGGCACATCTCGATCGGTATGGAGACATACACCTGTATCGACCCAGCTCGTGCGGCACGAATGCTCAGGAAGATTAGTACCGACCCGCTCTCGGTCGGTACTACAGCTCGGCACAAATTCCGCGAGTATGCCGATCCATTTCTATCGTCTAAAACTCATCCCGCACACGACTCGTCCAAGCTTGCATCGACCATCTCTTCATTTTAGCCGATGCGATCTTCAGTCAGCATTCAGTCCCGCGCGACAAGGATTTTATACCGATCGACCTGTGGCGACCCAGACTCGATCCAGTTTTACCCATTTTGACCGGGTCAATACCCGGTTTGTTCCGGGTTGACCCGGTTTGCCACTATTCACTATAAATACTTTAAACCTAATTTTTCTGGATCTATGTCTTTTCTTATGCTAAAAACCTCTTTAAGTGTGTTCTAAGTAATTTGTAAGAGACTTTTGATTTATGCAATTTAAGTTTGGATTTCTTGATTTCCATATTCCATCTCTTCTTCCTTAATCAAATCATCATCTAATCATGGGAATAAACATATTCTTCATAGGATTTGTGGGATTTTCCATGATTAGTGAGTAGTCATTTAGGATTTGAGAGTTTGGTAGATTTATGGTGATTCCATGGATGATTAATGATATCTAGGATTAGATTATTAGATTTCCCTTCTTGATTAGTACTCTTAATGCTAAATCTAGCTTGAGAAAGTGGATTTAGATCAAGGGGCATTTCACACCCACAAGGTATTTGATGAAATGCCTTGATGAGTTAATTAAGAGATATTCATTTCTAGCCTATAAGAGTAGTTGTCTAGAGTGATTATTGGTTGATCTCGATTGTTAACTTAATACTTGCTAATTAATTATCCACAAATGAGAATTTGATATTGGATTAGTGATTAGCAAAGGTGATTAGATCCTTGAGAGATGATTAGTCATAATTAGTGATCTTTGCCTATAGATTAGTATTGATTGAGTTTTGGACATCATTAATTAGCCATGGATCACCTTATTTCAATTGCCTTATCCTTGAATTCGCCTTTTAACTTCGCATTTAGCCTCGTTTAATATTGTTCGTTCTTGTTACTTGTTTTAAATTCGATTAGCTAATTAGATTAAACACAAAAACCAACTTGTCTTGCTTGAATTAAGTAGTTCTATATATTCTTGGTGCTTGAGATACTAAAACCCATTTGGGTTGATCCTCAAATTCTACAATGATATGAGTAGGGTTGAGTAATTGATTAGTAAAAATCCTACTATCAGAAAGCTTGTGTATGTTGAGACTTGGGCTTGATTCATGTAGGGATGGATATGGCTAGCTATTTTTGAGTAGACTTGTTTGATTGCATCATAGAGTTAGCAACTTGGACATTGGGATTGAATTCTTTTAATGATACTTGCGGATCTAAACTCCCATTTTCAAATCTCTCTCTCTTCTTGTTCTTGTTTGTTTGCTTGAGGACAAGCAAAAGATTAAGTTTGGGGGAGTTGATATTCCCACATTTTACCCGTTTTAGCATGCATATTATTTAGTGTTTCGGGTCTCATGCATGTGTCTTTCATAGTTTATATAGCATTTTGGTCTAAATTAGAGTATTAGGTGTTTTCATTAAGTCCTAGTGAGTCTTGCATGCATTTGGAGTGTTTCTAGGTGTTTTGGAGACAATTGGGATGATTGGAGTGATTGAGCTTTAGAGATGGAGGAATTCACCCGAGGTGTCTAAAATATGTGGCTGGAAGAAGGCCTTCCGATGTGATTCAGCTTCAACGATCTTCATGAACGTTGTAGCAAAATGCGTTGGCTGTCTACTGGAGTTGGTTTTAGGTCATTCGAACGTGTGGTTTGGGAGATATGGCCGATTTACTGAGGCTATGTCCGTCTGGCCGAGACCGCTTCGCCCAATACCGACCAGCTTCCAATCGGTACCATTGGGTCGGTATTGCATCAGTGATCAACACCGACAAAGAGCTCATTCTCGTACCGCTCCACTTCCACCCGGCGTGTAAGCTCGACGCCCGTACCGACCCGTCCCCATACGGCACAACTCAAGCGGCACAAACACAGCTTTTTGTACCGACCCACTCTCGGTCGGTACTACAGCTCGGCACTAACTCAACGATCATACCGATCGACTTTACCCGGCTAAATCTCACTCGGCAAGCGATGCAGCACATCTCCATCCGGCACACCTTGGGCGGTGCAAGTCTCATTCCATGCCGACCCGACGAGTTACCTCTCGTGCCGACCAAGACATGCTCGGCATGCAACTTCAAGTTCAGTACCGACTTGTCCTGGTGTGGTACAACCTACTCGGTACTGAGGCAGAGACCAATACCGACCCAGCTCCACTTACAATACCGATCCAAGACCACTCGGCATGCATTCCTCCAAGCGACAACACTAGCAAGCTCACGACCAAAGGACTTGAAGCGACCTACTTGTACCGACCCAGGTCTGGTCGGTACAGAGCTCATATATGACCACAACCCAGATCCGACCGGGTCAATACCCGGTTTGTCCCGGGTTGACCCGGTTTGTCCCGGGTTGATCCGGTTTGCCACTATTCACTATAAATATTTTAGACCTAATTTTACTTTGATTTATCTTTTTCTCTTGCAAAAAACCTTCTTTTTTAGGGTTCTAAACATTTTGTAAGAGATATCTAGAGTTTTATGAAATTAAAAGTATTGGTTTCTTAATTTCTCTAATCTCTTTCATTATTAATCATCTAATCATGGGATCTAACACTTTTCTTATGAGATTTGTTGGTTCCACCATGATTAGTGAGTAGTTCCCTTTTGGATCATTGGGTTTGGTAGATTAGGGATTTCTTTTGTATCTTTGATGTCTAGAGCTTAATGATGTTATTTCCTTTCTTATTTAGTGTTTTTAATGCTAGATTAGGCTAGGGATAGCTAATCTAGATCATAGGGAATTTCATGCACACAAGGTGTTTGATGAAATTCTCCAATGAACTAAATAAGAGATTTTCATACTTAGCCCATGAGAGTGAATGTCTAAGGTGAATCTATGTTTAAACTTAGCACACAAGGTGTTTGATGAAATTCCCCAATGAAGTAAATAAGAGATTTTCAAATTCTATGTTTAATGCTTGTTAATTACATTTTCACAAATGAGAATTTGATCTTGAATTTGTAATTAGTGAAGTGATTAGTGCTAAGAGATAAGGCTAATCTTGATTAGTGTCTAGGCTTAAGGAAATGCACTTTTGTGATTGGATAGACATCATTGCTTAGCTAAAGATTTCCTATAAATCAATTGCCTTGCCCAAAGATCATCTTTTAATCATTGTCTTAATCGTTTTTAGTGTTATTTACTTGCTTGCTTTAAATTTGAATCATTAGGTTGTTAGAAAACCAAAACCTTTTTGTTTGCTTAACTTAAGAAGTTTTATGTATTCTTGTTGCTTTGAATCAAAACCCATTTGGATTGATCCTTAAGTTCTACAATGATATGAGTAGACTTGAGTAATAGGTTAAGACTACAAAAAATTTACTATCAATTTCTTGAATTAAGTAGTTCTATACATTCTTGGTGCTTGAAACATCAAACCCATTTGGATTGATCCTTAAGTTCTACAATGATATGAGTACTTAATAAATATCTACTATCAATGGCGTAGAAGCACACAGGTCGAAATCATCATAGATTTTGTTTCAATGTTCCTGAAAAATATTTAATAAAAATAGAAAAATATTACATGAAAATTTTTAAATAAAGCGAAAAATAAGATAAAAAGATGAAGAAAAGAAAAGAGATTAGAAACGGATAAACATCCTCCACCAGACTTAAATCACACTGTCCCTAGTGTGAAAAAGTTGGTGAGAATATGGAAAAGACATAAAAATAAAATAGCAAAATAAATAAAAGAGTTTGAAAATAAATAAAAAAATAAAAAAGATAAAAAGGGAAAAAGATCGATTGAACCGTGGTGATGAAGTGTGTGGCTAAGCATCGCCTGAGCCATCTGTCTCCGGGTCGGGCATGTTTCCATCGAACTGGTGGTGTTCTTCGAGGAAGCGCATGAGACGCTTGTATTGTCTCCCTTGTAATGCTATCTTCTTCTCCATGGCTGCGTATTCTGGTCCATGTGCGTGTGATGAGCTCGCGGGAGCGGATTGTGCACGGGCCTGTGATTGTAGAAGCAGTCGAGTACGCTCTGCAGCTGCGTCTCGGTTGGCCTTGGCCACTAAAAACTCACCAATAGTGTATGGTAGACGCAGGGCAGTAGGAACATAGTCCATCGTCTCCAGTATCCATCTAGGTGCTGCTCCTTCTCGGAGTTTAGGGACATAGTTAGATGGTAAGAAACCAAAGTAGGACTCACCGACTTCTCGGGTTAGTGCAATATTTGAATCCAAATCTGTCGGGGTCGAGTGAAGCGTGAGAGATAGTGCGGTCTCGTGAAGATTGCATGAGATCGAACCAAGTTCAATGAAGAGGAGTCTCATTTGAGATATCAAAGTGAACGGCTTGTAGAATTGCCGTTATGATGCTTCAAAAAGCGATAGTAGTGTCTTCGGGCTTTGTGGCGATCGGTTCGTGTTTCACTCTAACCAAATTCTTCGCGATGATACAAGCGAAGCAAGCATAGCGCGGGTCCTCAGTGAATGGTAATTGAAGAGTGACTAGCGCGGCTTTGCGGACATTTCCCACGTTTGCTCTCGAGAATATAGTGTGCCCTAAGAGCTTGTGTACGAATGATATTAGGATTTTTCCTAATCAATTTCTCAACTCGTGTCATTGTAGAATTTGAGGATCAATCCAAATGGGTTTTAGTATCTCAAGCACCAAGAATACATAGAACTACTTAATTCAAGCAAGACAAGTTCGTTTTTGTTTGTGTTTAATCTAATTAGCTAATAGAAATTAAAGACAATAACAAGAGCTAGCAAAACTAAACGAGGGTAATGCAATAGATAAAAGGCGAATTCAAGGATAAGGCAATTGAAATAAGGTGATCCATGGCTAATTAACGATGTCCCAAAACTCAAGCAATATTAATCCCTAGGCAAAGATCATTAATTATGACTAATCCTCTCTCAAGGTTCTAATCACCTTTGCTAATCACTAATCCAAGATCAAATTCTCATTTGTGGATAATTAATTAGCAAGTATTAAGTTTAACAATCAAAATCAACCAATAATCACTCTAGACAACTACTCTCATAGGCTAGAAATGAATATCTCTTAATTAGTTTATCAAGGCATTTCATCAAACACCTTGTGGGTGTGAAATGCCCCTTGATCTAAATCCATTATCTCAAGCTAGGTTTAGCATTAAGAGTATTAATCATGAAATGAAATCTAATAATCTAATCCTAGACATCATTAATCATCCATGGAATCACCCTAAATCTACTAAACCCTCAAATCCTAAATGACTACTCACTAATCATGGAGAATCCCACAAATCCTATGAAGAACATGTTTAATCCCATGATTAGATGATGATTTGATTAAGAAAGAAGAGGTAGAAGATAGAAATCAAAGGATCCAAACTTAAATTGCATAAATCAAGATGGTATCTCTTATAAATTACTTAGAACCCACTTAGAGAGGTTTTTAGCATAAGAAAAGACATAGCTCCAAGAAAAATAGGTTTTTGGGCTTAAATAGTGAAGGGGTGGCGAACCGGGTCAACCCGGGACAAACCGGGTCTAGACCCGGTTGGATCTTGGATCGCGAGGCCAACACCGAATGGACGGTCCGGTGTGGTGGTTCGGTGTGGAAAGCTTCTTCGAGGAGGAGGCGAGGTAGCACCGGATGCTTACACCGGACGGACGGAACGGTGTAGGATGCTTTCTTTGGACGAGATGAGACGCGCACCGGACGGTCGGCTCGGTGTGAAATGAGGGACCGGCCTGGTGCTAAGCTTTTGTCTCCACACCGGACGGATTAATCGGTGTAAATGCCCTGAAGATCTTCGCCGGATAGCCACTCCGGACGGATGGGTCGGTGTTGGGCGCGAGAGAGAGTTAGAGGGCTGCGTGATTTAAGCGTTTTCACTCAGTCAATTAATACTAAAGTTCACACTACCACAATCATAATGGTTGTCAATGCAATACTTAATGATCGAATCTACAGAGACCAAGGTTACACTACAATTCTCACAATTATGAAACTAAGCTAAGACAAGAAAATAGTTGGTTTTGGAAAAGTAACAAAAGCAATTAAAACGATTAAAATTCAATAAGAGAAAGGTGTTAGGTCAAGGGTTTATTCGCAGGAATCAAGAGATCATAAATCAGAAGACTATTCAGGGAACAATTAAACACAAGTTTCGAACTCAAACCTAAATATTAACCAATCCACTTCCGTGCTCTTGGTTACTAAACCTAGCATCCTAATCCACTTTCGTGCTCATAGAATCCTAGATCAGCTTTAACGAACATGTTCAATATGTTCACGAATCAACCTAATACACTTCCGCGCTACTAGATAATTCGCTCGCTTATGTTCTTTCTAGCAACCCAATACACTTCCACGCTCTCAGATTAAGCCCTAGTTCATAGACCTAGCGGTCAGCTTAAGCCTAAGCATTAAACACAACAATAAGCGAAAACGTTAAAGGATAAATCCCTATATGTGTCTAATTCAATGATTCATGGATCCCCTTGAAATCCTAAACCTAACTAATGAACTACTCAGACATGGAAACAGAGAACAAGCAAAGAGATGAAGAAGACATAGTATAGATTAAGAGAGAAAGGGTTTAGAAATCTTCTCAATGGATACAGAGGTTCTTCTCCAAAGCTTACAATGATCTCCCAAAGTCTCAATAGAACAAAGCAAATAGAAGTGTTTGTAAAAGTTCTGGTATCTAACGGTTGTCGTCAAAGAGGCTAAAAATAGAGTATATATAGGTCTAGGTCGAATTAGGTCAAAATATGGAGTTTCCAGAGCAAAATAGGAAAATTAGAAATTTCCTTTTTCTTCTCGTCGGTCTGCATCGACCGATGCACCTCCTTGTATCGGTCGATGGCTATTTCTCTGGTCCAGTGCATCGATCGATGCACTCCTTGCATCGATCGATTGTCAAATCTCTGGTTTGTTGCATCGGTCGATGCACTCGTTGCATCGACCGATGATGGATCTCCTGGTGTGCTGCATCGACCGATGCACTCCTTGCATCGGTCGATTGGAAAATCTCTGGTGGAGTTGCATCGGTTGATGCGATTGGAAAATCTCTGGTGGACTTGCATCGACCGATTGAACTCCTTTCTTCATGGTTTCGTGCGTTTTTGCTCCCGTAACTCCAATTTCCTCCTTAGACGCCTTTTTACCTGATATATCTAAATAAAAGACTAAAAGACTAAAAGACTCTAAAACGGACTTCGACTCGATAAAACAATTAAAAGAAACACTGAAACATACGATAGAAAACGGTAAAAACCAAGTATATCAATTCCCCCAGACTTAGCATTTTGCTTGTCCTCAAGCAAACAGAAAACTAAGCAAGAAGAAAAGGTTTGAAAACACGGAGACTCACATTTCCTTTACAATTCCGCAATTACCATTATCTTAGCGATTCATGTATTGCCAAGCTAGCTCCCGATCGAACCACCATGTACTTCTCTGCAAGCATTCTCAGACTCCCAGATTCAACTCATTATGTCACAGAACAATCCAAAGCTATCATAGCTGGGTCTCATCAAAGATCATAGTGCCGAGAACCTTCTAGACTCTTTCCCTTTCGATTTCGTGACAAGACAACAACAACACAACCTTTGGTACTTTTTCCCTCCCTAGACTTATTATTTTCTCATTTCCTTTTCTTGGGGTATAGATATTTTTTATCAAGGGTTACGAGACGCGAGTATTGATGGTGTTTGCCACCGAATCCCCGGTTCATCCCCTTTTTAAAATCAAAGATGTAGGCGAATAATGGGATCGCGGGAAATTTTCCTAGCCCTCGCTTCCATACTTTGTGTGATCATCTCCTTCAAAGTAAAATAATGGGATCGATGAAAATATTCCTAGCCCTTTACTCGAAACAAAATCATTTCATATTTTCTGCTTTTTATTTTAAATAAGGGAGAGGAGTACCATACTTTCACACAGGTTGTCTTGTCGGATACGGATGAGGACACCAATCACGATGATGAGATAAAAGGTAGAGCGCATAAATTAGCTCAAGCTTTCGAAT
Source organism: Eutrema heterophyllum (assembly GCA_002933915.1). NCBI lineage: Eukaryota > Viridiplantae > Streptophyta > Magnoliopsida > Brassicales > Brassicaceae > Eutrema > Eutrema heterophyllum. Next base: position 198,751 of record PKMM01048876.1, on the reverse strand, counting down.
TTTTCTGGAAACATGGATGCCTCTGATTAACTGGTCAGCCTTTAGATTTTCCATTAGTCTGATCTAAAACTAGCCCTGCAACAATGGTCACTTAGATGCAAATCATATAAAAATTCAAAGGTCGTGATCATAATCTCCAACAAGTTTTGACTCAATAAAACAGAATGACTTAAAGCAAACATAACTCAAAGGTAAACAAAACAAAGGAAAATAGAGTTAGTAACGATAGATACCTTCCCCCAGACTTACTTCACACCGTCGGTGTGAAAATAAATGAGGAAGAAGGCAGAACATACTCAAGAAAAATAAAATAAAAGAGAAGAGAAAATAAAAGAAAAACGTACCGTTGGGTTGCCTCCCACCAAGCACTTGTTTAAAGTCATTAGCTTGACTTGACAGCCTTTTAGGCGTGAGACGGGTCATCGAGGAGGATGGTGTCGTCCCCATCGATTCCTACGTCGGCAAGGTAGTGCTTCAGGCGCTGACCATTAACCGCGAACTCATTTCCCGTTGCTCAGCAATACCACCGCTCCGTACGGTCGCACCTCCTTAATGGTAATTGGCCCGGACCATCGCGATCGTAGCTTCCCTGGAAAAAGTTTAAGGCGAGAGTTGTATAGTAATACCTGATCGTTTGCAGCGAAGTTCTTAGGAATTATCTTCCTGTCGTGATAGGCCTTGGTTCTTTCTTTGTAAATTTTTGAGCTCTCGTAAGCCATGTGGCGTATTTCCTCCAGTTCGTGTAGTTGCATCGTCCTCCGTTCAGAAGCAGATTTTATGTCGAAGTTTAGTAACTTTACAGCCCACGCTGCCTTGTACTCGAGCTCCACAGGAAGGTGACACGATTTCTCGTAAACAAGATGGAATGGCGTCGTTCCCAAAGGTGTTTTGAATGCAGTCCTCTATGTCCAAAGAGCGTCATCTAGCTTGATCGCCCAATCCCGCCTCGACGTGTTTAATGTCTTTTGCAGAATACCCTTGATTTCCTTGTTGGAAGTTTCGACTTGTCCACTCGTTTGAGGGTGATAGGGAGTGGCTACCTTGTGCTTGACCCCGTGCTTCTTCAACAAGTTGTCGAAGACCTTGTTGATGAAATGAGATCCGCCATCGCTGATAACTACTCTAGGTACACCGAACCTTGGGAAGATTACCGATTTGAACATCCTTAATACTACATTAGCGTCATTTGTTGGGCTAGCCAGCGCTTCCACCCATTTAGACACATAGTCCACTGCCACTAAGATGTATTGATTCCCGTAAGAGGCTGGAAAAGGGCCCATGAAATCGATTCCCCATACATCGAACACTTCAACTTCCAAGATGAAATTTTGCGGCATTTCATTCCTCTTGCTGATGTTCCTTTGCCTCTGACATGAATCGCAGTTCGAGATGAAAGCGTGTGCATCGCGGAACATACTCGACCACCAGAAATCGGCTTGTAGGACCTTGGATATTGTCTTGAATGTGGCAAAGTGTCCAGCGTAGTTAGAACCGTGACAGTGAAAAAGGATACCAGGGATTTCCTCCTTGGAGACGCACCTGCGGAAAACACTATCCGAGCCCTGTTTGTACAAGTAGGGCTCATCCCAAAAGTAGCGTCTGATGTCTTGCAAGAACCTTTTCTTCTTGTACCCAACAAAATTACATGGTTCCTTCTATGCGGCCAAGTAGTTTGCTATTTCACCAAACCAAGGCATTTCAGGGAGTTTGGAGCGGTGATCACGATGCTCAACACGGATTGCAAAAACGTTCTCCTTGGGTAAACTGTCATCCAGAGGGGTATCCTCATCTATACGCAGCCTAGACAAGTGATCGACAACACCGTTCTCGACCCCTTTCTTATCCTTGATCTCAAGATCGAATTCTTGTAACAGAAGAATCCATCGCAAAAGCCTAGGTTTGGCATCCTTCTTTGTCAGGAGATATTTAAGGGCGGCATGGTCGGTGTGCACTATGACCTTAGACCCCACAAGATATGACCTGAACTTCTCGAAAACGAACACGATCGCGAGGAGCTCTTTCTCAGTTGTAGCGTATTTGCATTGCGCGTCATCAAGAGTTCTGCTGGCGTAGTAGATAACTTGGAGCTTCTTGTCTGTTCGCTATCCCAAAACTGCTCCTACTGCGAAGTCGCTAGCGTCTGTCATTACCTCGAATGGAATCTCCCAATCTGGTGGTTGAACAATCGGTGCGCTGACAAGTGCTTCCTTGATCGCGTGGAAGGCTTCCAGACAATCGCTGTCAAAATCAAACTTCACCACCTTACACAGCAGCCCGAAGCCTCCTTCTTGCCTCTAGCTTCTTCTCCATGCTCCTCATTCAGATGGTCTTAATTCCATGGTCTCCAACTTCCTTCAAAACACCTAGAATGCATTGCAAAACATGCGAAACTCTCTAGGACTTAATGCAACTTCCTAAACTCTAAATGAGACCGAAATGTTAAACAAAGCCACGGTTATTGATATCTTCGTATTTTACATGTTTTAGCATACATTTTACTTAGAGCTTTGTGTCATTTGCATGCATAATCATGGTTTTGTCTTGCATTTAGGTCTCATTTAGAGTTTAGGACGTTTGCATTAGGTCCTAGTGAGTTCTTGCATGTTTTGGAGTATTTTATAGGTGATTGTAGGCAATTTGGGTATATTTGAAGAAATGGACCAAAGTAGAATGCAAGGGTCATCCGAACCGTCCAAAAGAATATGCAGAAGAAAAGCTCTCCGATCTGATTTAGCTTCTGAGGTGTTCATGAAAGTTGTAGAGGGATGAGTTATCTTTCTACCGGAGTATGAATCAAGCCATTTGGACGTGTGGTTTGGGAGATATGACAGATTCACTGGAGGTATGTCCGCCTGGCCGAGACAGTTTCGACCAACACCGCTCCGTCCATCCGGTGTGACCGTCCGCTGCAGGGACATAACATTTTGGTGCTAAGCACCGGACCAGACTCTCATTCCGCACCGAGTGGACCGTCCAGTGCGCGTCCCGCCTTCCCTCTCCATCATTTCTGACCCACCCGTCCGTCTGGTGTAAGCATCCGGTGCTACCTCGCCTCTCCCTTGAAGAAGCTTTCCACACCGAACAACCACACCGGACTGTCCATCCGGTGTTGGCATCGCGACCCAAGATCCGACCGGGTCAAGACCCGGTTTGTCCCAGGTTGACCCGATTCGCCCCCTTTTACTATTTATGCCCAAAAACCTAATTTTCTTTTTTTATCTCTTTTCTTATGCTAAAAAACTTTCCATAAGTGTTATAAGTACTTTGTAAGAGAGATCTTGATTATTATTTTTATGCAATCTAAGTTTTAGTTTCTTAATCTCTTCTAATCTTTCATCTTTCTATTCTCTAATCATGATTAACAACCGTCTAAACAAACTGCAGAACAAAGGTTCTGCGGTCTGATTTAGCTTTGGAGGTGTTCATGAAAGTTGTAGAGGGATGAGCTATCTTTCTACCAGAGTTTGAATCAAGCCATTTGGACGTGTGTTTTGGGAGATATGACAGATTCACTGGAGGTATGTCCACCTGGCCGAGACAGTTTTGACCAACACCGCTCCGTCCATCCGGTGTGACCGTCCGGTGCAGGGACAGAACATTTTGGTGCTAAGCACCGGACCAGGCTCTCATTCCGCACCGAGTGGAGCGTCCGGTGCGCGTCCCGCCTTCCCTCTCCATCATTTCACACCGACCCGTCCGTCCGGTGTAAGCATCCGATGCTACCTCGCCTTTCCCTTGAAGAAGCTTTCCACACCGAACCACCACACCGGACCGTCCATCCGGTGTTGGCATCGCAACCCAAGATCTGACCGGGTCAAGACCCGGTTTGTCCCGGGTTGACCTGGCTCGCCCGCCTTCCTTTAAATAGTCCAAAATCCTAATTTTCATAATCTAAGCTTTATTTTCTCTCTTTCTCTTGGCACAAAAACGTGGTCTTTGGTTTCTTAGAGGATTTTGGATGATTTTGTATGATTGATCTTGAATTTAATTGCAAGTTTAATCTTCTTAATCTTTCATCTTTCTATTCATTAATCATGGAATCCATCATCTTTCTCATGAGATTTGTTGGGATCATGAAGATTAGTGAGTAGAACCTTCTTGGATCATTGGGCTTGGTATATTAGGAGGTTTTTTGGTTAATTATTGATGTCTAGTGCTTAATTATATCGTTTAATCTCTTATTTGATGGTTTTAATGCTAGATTAGGCTTGAAAAAGTTGATCTAGAACTCATTTCATGCACACAAGGCGTTTGATGAAATACCCCAATGAATTAAATAAGAGGATTTTCATACTTAGCTCATGAGAGTGATTGTCTAAGGTGATTATTAGCTAATAGAACTTGAGTTTAATGCTTGCTAATTACTTATTTCACAAATGAGAATTTGATCTTGATTTGGTAATTAGCGAAGTGATTAGTGCTAAGAGATTAGATTAATCTTGATTAGTGTTATAGGCTTAAGGAAATGCACTTGTGTGATTATGTGGACATCATTGATTAGCTTAAGATCCCCCCAATCAATTGCCTTGCCCAAAGATCCTCGTTTAATCATTGTTAATCTCGTTTAGTGCTTGTCTTTTGTTTATTTCTTTCAGTTACATTAGGTTGCTAAATTAAAACACAAATCTCTTTGGTTTGTTTAGCTTAAGTGATTTTTTGCATTCTTAGTGTGTTGTTCTTGTGTCTCCCTTGGATTGATCCATAATTAATACAATGATGGAGTGTTTGGGTAATTGATTTGGATACACACAATTATCCTTCATCAATTTGGCGCCGTTGCCAGGGAGACAATAGCAATAACCATTAGGATTTAGATTTTTTTTCAGACTAAGCTTTTATTTTCACTATGTTAATGTACATCACTAAGAGTATGCATCTCGTTGAGATGATGGATTTTCTTTTATCTATTGTTACTAACTTGTCTTCCTTAGCTCTTTTGTGCTTTCAAAGGTACCAAAATCAAGGGAAGAGACATGGGAAGACAAGATCAATTGAGGTGTTTGAGGTGGTCAATCGAAAAGACATTCTTGAAGATCTTCAACCTCAAGAGATGGACAACCAAGGTAGCATCCCTCAAGCTCCAAAACCTCAAGAAATGACACAACTTCAAGGAAAGCCACATCCTTAAAAGTTGGCATCAAGTCCGACCCAAGCTCCAAGGGACAAGCCAACGGTTGGAAGCTTTGACACTCCTTGTTGTCGTGAATTGAGGTATGAAATCCTCCCTCCTCCAATTAAAGCCAAGGCCTATGAGATCAAAGCAAGCTTGGTTAGATTGATTCAAGAGTCTAGGTTCTTGGGGACGAAAGAGGAGAATCCTTATGATCATTTGGACTCCTTTGAGAGATTGTGTGACACAATTAGGATTAAAGGAGTGTCCCATGAGTGTATCAAGCTCATCTTGTTTCCGTTTTCTCTTGGAGAAAAGGCAAGCCCTTCCTTCTTGGTCAAGTCTTGGGATGATTGCAAGGAGATCTTCCTTAACAAGTTATATCCCACCTAAAGAACGATCCAAACTAGGAAGGATATCATGAACTTCAAACAAGGCATTCATGAGACCTTTCATGAGGCGTGGGGAAGACTTAAAGGATACACTCGAGATTGTCCCCATCATGGGTTCAAGAAAGAAGCCATTCTTAGCATTTTCTATTGGGGGGTTGATAAAGAGCACAAATGGACCTTGAATGTGGCTAGCAAAGGGCGTTTTATAAACCTCACCGTGGATCAAGGCGAGCTACTTGTGGAGAACTTGGCCCAAAGCGAAGAGAACTATGGTGATGATTATGCTCGGGCTACAAGGACCACGAGTGCTAGTGAGGAGCAAAGGAGAACCAAGGAAATGAAGGCTCTAAACGAAAGAGTGGACAAGCAATCCACATTGATAAACAAGCTCATCAATGTCTCTCTAAAATCAGCTCACTTTGATGGAGATTTTTATGCCACTACACGGTTTGAAGAGGATAATGTGGATTGGGGTACACAACAAGACCTTGAAATGAAGGGCATACTTCAACAACTCCTAACCGGGCAAGCTAATAGAGCAAATGAGTTGAATAAGATGGTGACCGAGATTCATGACAAGGTTGATTGCTCTTATGACAATCTACACCGAAAGGTTGAAACCTTATATTCGAGGATCATGCATTTAGATCATCAAAATGCTCAAGGACGTTCCCTTCCTAGTAAACCCATGGAGAATCTCGAAGGAAAAATTAATGAGAGCCAAGTGGATGAGCATTTGATTGATGAGAATGAGGAGTCTCTAATAGAGATTGAGGAAGTCCTCCACGGCTCTCAATATAAAGAATCGATGGTTGCTAGCAAGGAGAAGGTTGAGGAACAAGCCGTGGTATTGAAGACTATTGATGAGCATGAAAAGGCAATTGATGAGATCTATAACCTTCTCTACGGTTCTGAGGGCGATGCTAAAGAGGCGATGGTTTACAAGGATGATGAGGTTGAAGCTCCAACAGTTGAGCATGTGGGTAGTTGTGCAACAATGGATGTGGTTTCACCCCCAAAGGCTAGTTTTGGGAAGAATGTATCTTGTGGAGAAAGAGCTTTTGGTTATGGTAATGGTGAAGAAGCCCATGCATTGGATGGTGATTGCTTAGCGTCCCTCTTCCACACAACGATGGAAAATGAGGTTGAAAGTAGCAAGGTTGCAAAGAAGAGAACAAGAACCAAGGCCAATGGGAAAAACGGACCAAGCAAGTTTGATGAGCCCAAGTCCGAGCTAAGCCAACCTTCCACAATGACTCTCACCTCTTGGAAACATGAAAACGGGGTGATTGAGTACAAAATCAAGTGTGAGGGACGGGCTAAGCCTTTTGCCATGGTCAAACCAATCCTCACACTCGAGCTTAAAGAGAAAGGGCAAGCCGGTCTTCAAGAGGTCATGAGCAAGGTCCTCAAGCTTGAACTCAAGGATCCACCCGGGAGTGCTCACACTCCTCCATTACCCGCCTAAAAGGGTAACCAACGTCGAACTTAGTGACGTTAAACAAAGTGCGCTTGGGAGACATTCCCATGTTTATCATTGTAATTGATTTGGATACACACAATTATCCTTCATCAGTTATGCATGCAAATGACAAGAGAATGCTAACTAAAGTGCATGCTGAAACATGTAAATTATGAGAATATCAACTCCCCCAAACTTACTCTTTTGCTTGTCCTCAAGCAAACAAGAACAAGAAGGGAGGGAGAGTTGGGAGCGGGAGCTCAAATCCACAAGTATCATCAAAAGAATTCAAGCCCAATGTCCAAGTTGCAAGTTTTATGATGCGATCAAACAAGTTTACTCAAAAGGAGCTAGCCATATCCTTCCCTACACAAATCAAGTTCAAGTCTCAACCTACACAAGTACTCATATCGTCTAATGCTTTAACATTCATTCAATCGTTCAAGTGAATCATGCTCATGCAAGACAAGTTAATTCATTTGGCTAGGGTAAAGGTCTTGAAATTAAGATGATCTCAAATGTACATGATTATTCCAATGCAAGGGATCTCTCAATGAATGAGCAAGCTTTAGCAAAATGCTAAGAGTAAAAGGCAATATATGCATACAAGGATAGACTTACATCTACCCAATGCCTAAAAATGTCTCTAACCTTAGCATCTCTACCCATGAAGCCCCAAACCTAAGCTACCCTTTTGTTCTCAAGGCTTTTTGCCTTCATGTCCCACACATCTTTCTTCATCTTTCTCCTTTGGAGAATTTCTTCTTCTTCCTTGAATCTTGTGGTTTTGTGCTTCTCTTGTTGTTTCCTTAGCTCTTCTTTTCTTTCTTTTTCTTTGCCTTGCCTCATCTTTTATTATTTGATGTCTTAGCCGATTTTTGGCCCTTTCCTTTTTCATTGAACTCCAAGAGGCTATAACTATCGCTAAGAGCTAATCTTATTGACTTGCACCAACCACTTCACATTATTACATTCCCCTTTCACCTTCACATTCTCCTTAGGATTCACTTCCTTCTCATTCAACAATCCCATTAGTCACACACTTTAGTTCATTCCAACCCAAGACTTCCCTTTCCCACAAGCCTATCCTAGTCTAACCCTTGATGTTGGGCTAGATCTACATGCAACCCTATCCTTGTCGCCCTAAACTCAACACTTTTTGCCAAGCTTACTCGAAAAATTAGGCCTCACATTCGCACACTAAAGATTTTGGCTTGGAAGGAGGGTAGGTTAAAGGCATGGTTAACCGTTCCAAAGAGGGGAATCGGCTATTTAGGCTAGCAAAAGAGTGGTTAAAAGGATAAGAGAGCCCAAATATGTATTTGGTATCCATGAATTTACTATGACATGCATGAACACGATAATTTCAATGCCAAGATTATGGTTTTCACTTAAGTAGGACTGGAGTCAAATAAAAACTTGCTCTAGCTAAGACCTTAGTAATGAAATGTGAGATCGAAATATGGTTCATCATTGATTTCAAACACGAGATCAAAAGCATCAAACAACTAGCAACGAGGGCATTGAACAAAGTTCTTAAAATTATACTCTACAAGGAAAAATCATCATTGCTCCCTATGCACGTGCAATGCAACCTATATGCTATCTAGACTCGATCCTACCAATGAAATGCAACTACATGCTTTCTTTTTGTGTTTTCAAATTTTCAAATTTTTTTGTGTGTTTTTCTATGCCTTATATGAAATGCATGAGACTCAAAATGCACAAATCAAAAATAAGATCAAAATAAACATGATTAGATACCGGTCCCTCCCCCAAACTTAAATCACAATGCAAAAACAAAAGACAAACACAACTATACAATGCAAGACTCAAGAAAAATTAAAAACTATTTACAAGGTGTTTTGGAGTGTACCTAGAAACGTTGAGATGGGGATGAAGACCCCACGGAGAATGACGGGTTGCTAGAGCATGGAGAAGGGGATCTCATGGCTTTCCTCTTTGCTGCCTTCTCTCTTCGTGCCGAGGAGTGGCTTGTTCCTTCAAGCAATGAGTGGCTTGTTCCTTCAAGCAATGAGTGGCTTAGGTCCAAATCACCGCCTTCGTCTTCTCGGGCTCTAGATGTGCTAGCCTCACCGTTCCCCTTGAGCTCCTTGATTGTTTGACCCATGGTCTTCACCGTCTTCCTCAACCCCTTTATCGCCTTTGCCATCTTTTTCATGCTTTGATCTTGCCATTTGCACCAACGTTGGAGGAGTCTTGTTTGGTGCTCAGCCTTTCCCTACACACCATTTGCCATACCAGACGGTGACATCGAGTGAACGGTTCGGTGTGATCGTCCTCGCCACACACCGTTTGGACGGTTCGGTGTGATGGACCGGTGCTTAGCACCATTTCTTTCTGCCCTAACACCGAATGGAGACACCGAGTGGACGGTACGGGGTGATCACACTTTATTTTCCGAACTTCCTTGACTGTGACTACCTTGCTCTTGAGCCCCTAGAAGCACTTAGCAAACATCAAAACGAACTACGAAAAAGCGAAAACAAGAGCCTAAAAGTATATACAAGGATAAGCTTGGGGTGTCTCCCAAGAGCACTTTGTTTAACGTCACTAAGTTCGACGTTGGTTACCGCATTCAAGCGTGAGAAGCATCATCGAGAGGAAGTGAGACTCCCTCCCCAATGATTTCATTGGCGTGGTATGGTTTGAGTCTTTGCCCGTTTGCAACTAATTCTTCCCCATTCTTATTCACAAGAACAATGCCTCTATAAGGCCGCACTTCTTTGATCACATATGGACCGGACCATTTAGACCGTATCTTCCCGGGAAATAACTTGAGGCGCGAGTTAAAGAGCAAGACTTGATCCCCTTCTTTGAAGTCTTTGCGCACAATCTTCTTATCATGGAAAGCCTTAGTCTTCTCTTTGTAATCTTGCTGCTCTCATAGGCTTCGAGCCTAATCTCGCCAAGCTCTTGGAGTTGGATCAGACGTCTCTCTTGTGCTGACTTAAGATCAAAATTTAGGAGCTTCACGGCCCACATGGCCTTGTACACAAGCTCGAGCGGTAAGTGGCATGACTTCCCGTAGAGAAGATTGAACGGTGTAGTCCCAATAGGTGTTTTGAACGCCGTCCGGTATGCCCACAATGCATCGTCTAGCTTCTTAGCCCAATCCTTTCTCGAACTACCCACGGTCTTCTTTAATATGGCCTTGATTTGTCGGTTTGAGACCTCCACTTGGCCGCTTGCTTGAGGGTGGTATGGTGTGGCCACTTTATTCTTAACCCCGTGCTTCTTGAGTAGACTCTCGAAAACCTTGTTGATGAAGTGGCTTCCCCCATCGCTTATGACAACTCTTGGCACCCCAAACCTCGGAAAGATGATAGACTTGAAGAGCTTGAGAACTACCTTAGCATCGTTGGTCAGACTAGCGATTGCTTCGACCCATTTAGACACGTAGTCCACCGCTACCAAGATATATTGGTTCCCATACGAAGAAAGGAATGCTCCCATAAAGTCTATACCCCATACGTGAAAGATTTCGACCTCAAGAATGGGATTTTGAGGCATCTCATCCCTCCTAGCAATGTTACCCTTTCTTTGGCCATGCATCATAAGCGATGACAAAAGCATGAGCGTCCTTAAACAAACTAGGCCACCAAAAACCGGATTGGAGAACCTTTGTTGCCGTCTTGAACGAAGCAAAATGAGCTCCATAGGCCGAGCCATGGCAATGGAACAAGATTCCATTCATTTCTTCTTTCGCCTCACATCTTCAATATAAGCCATCCGAACAAAACTTGTATAAGAACAGCTTATCCCAATAATATCTTGTGACGTCATGAAAGAATTTCTTCTTCTTGTAGCCTTCCAAGTTGGGCGGCTCTCTTCCACAAGCCAAGTAGTTTACCAAGTCCGCAAACCAAGGTAGCTTTTCATTCATCAATCCCTTAGCGTCCTCAAAACCTCTCACGGCTTCAACTCTTTTCCTCAAAACACTCACTAACATCAATTGCTCCTCGGGGAGTGAGTCATCAATCGGGACAAGGTCTTCAATGCGCATCCTAGACAAGTGATCCGCAACTCCATTCTCAACACCCTTCTTGTCGACAATCTCTATATCAAATTCTTGAAGTACCAAGATCCACCTCAAGAGCTTTGGCTTGGTGTATTTCTTAGCATAGATATGCCTCAATGCGGCATGATCTGTGTAGACAATGATCTTGGAGCCAACCACATAGGACCTAAACTTCTCGGTAGCAAACACAACCGCAAGTAGCTCTTTCTCCGTAGTGGCATACATTCCTTGTGTATCATCAAGTGTCCTACTAGCGTAGTATATCACGTGCATCTTCTTGTCTTTCTTTTGCCCGAGAACCGCTCCAACCGCGCAGTCACTTGCATCGCACATGATCTCAAAAGGCAAGTCCCAATTCCGGGGCTTGGACTATTGGTGCACTCACAAGGGCCATTTTGATCTCCAAAAACGCCGCAAGACATTCTTCATCAAACTTGAACTCCACTTCTTTGCAAAGGAGTCGTGTGAGAGAACACGCGATCTTTGAGAAGTCTTTGATAAAACGACGGTTGAAACCCGCGTGTCCCAAGAAGCTTCGAACACTAGTGACCGAATTCGGAGGCTCTAGACTCATCATCACTTTATCAACCTCAATGCCCCTTTCCGAGATCTTGTGTCCCAACACTATGCCTTTGCACACCATAAAGTGGCATTTCTCCCAATTAAGCACGAGGTTCGTCTCTTCACATCTTGTGAGGACCCTACAAAGATTGGACAAACAAGAAGAGAACTAGGAACCATAGACCGAGAAGTCGTCCATGAAGACCTCGACCATCTCCTCAATTAGATCCGAGAAGATCGACATCATGCACCTTTGAAATGTGGCGGGTGCGTTACATAGTCCAAACGGCATCCTTCGACAGGCAAAGGTGCCATAAGGACATGTAAATGTCGTATTCTCTTGGTCATTCGAGTGAATGGGAATTTCAAAGAATCCCGAATAACCATCCAAAAAGCAATAGAACGGGTGGTTTGCTAATCGTTTCAACATTTGATCAATAAACGGTAAAGGAAAGTGATCTTTTCGAGATGCGGAGTTCAACTTCCTATAGTCTATGCGCATCCTATGACCCGTTATCGTTCTGGTTGGGATTGATTCGTTATTTTCATTTTTAACCACGGTTATCTCACCCTTTTTGGGAACCACGTGCACCGGGGAAACCCAAGTGCTATCCGAGATCGGATATATGATTCCCGCGTCTAGAAGTTTGAGGATCTCCTTTTTAACAACCTCTTTCAAATTCGGGTTTAACCGTCTTTGATGTTCTATAGAGGACCTCGTCTCATCTTCTAGATGTATGCGGTGAGTGCAAAGTGTAGGAGATATGCCTTTGATATCATCGAGAGAATATCCAATGGCTCTCCTAAACTTACGCAACTCATGCAATAGAGCGGATAACTCGTCACCGCTAAGGTTATCATTCACAATGATCGGGTAGGACTCATTAGGACCTAAGAAAGCGTACCTTAGTCCAGTAGGAAGCGGTTTGAGGTCCACCTTGGGTGCCTTGAGCTCTCTCCAATCATCCTCTACGCTAGACTTACCATTGCTAGCATCTACCACGTTCTCATCTTGCTCTGCTTCCAAAGCAAAGCTTTCTTGGACCAAACCCATTGTAGAACCATCTTCACACTTTATCCCTTGAAGACCCAAATCAATGAACGAATCTTCCTTAACCATTGGCTTGTGTGAGTCCAAAATCAGCTTGTAGCCTTCACTTTCCTTAGTTAAAGCAACTTGCAAACCATCCTCAAGATTCAACTCTTCAAGGAGTTCGTCCGCCAATTCATCCATGATCTCGATGTAGAAGCATTGACCGTCTATAGTGGGCTTCTTCATGACATCATTGATGTTGAATTCAAGCACGTCATCTTTACCCAAATGCAAGTCAATCTTACCCTTCCTCACGTCGATAATTGCTCCCGCGGTTGCCAAGAAGGGTCTCCCAAAGATCAAAGGGTCTTTCGGTTCCTCATCCATCTCCAAGACCACGAAATCCGTCGGAATAATGAAGTCTTCAACTGCGATTGGTAGGTCTTCAAGTAGCCCAATTGGTACTCTCACGCTTCTATCTGCATGGATCAAGGAGATTCTACAAGCCTTGTATTTCTTGAATCCCAATCTCTTAGCAACGGAGAACGGCATTAGACTCACACTAGCACCCAAATCACAAAGACAATTGTTGAATGCTAGAGGTCCCAAAGCACATGGGAGAGTGAAACTACCCGGATCTCTAAGTTTCTTTGGTACCACCTTCTTTTGGATAATGGCACTACACTCATGAGTCAATACCACCATGGATTCCATCTCTTTAGCTCTTTCTTTCACGGCATCCTTGAGGAATTTGGCATATTAAGGCACAAGCAAGAATGCATCCACTAAAGGCATGGTGAGCTCAACCTTTGCCATTTGTCTATCAAACACCGCCTTGTACTTTTCCAACAATTGCTTTTTGAAGCGTCCGGGAAACGGAAGTTTTGGCACATAAGGTGGTGGTGGGACAAACAAAGTCTTTCTCTTCTTGGGCTTCTATTGAGCCACAACCTTGGTCTTGATATCTTCAACCCGTGTACCCTTGTCTTTGCTTTTCAAAACCGTGTCTTCAACTACCACTTCGTCTTGAGTCTCAAGTTCCCCCCCCCCCCCCCCCACTTTGGTTCTCAATGTCCTCGTTGAGATTAGAAGGGGGTTCTCTAGTGGGTAGGACCGTGACACTCCGTAGTTGACCTTGTGACCATGAAGAAGAAGCGGCTCCTTTGCCTTCAAGTTGCTTAACCTTGGAGCTCAATGTCTCAAGCTTGGAGTTAAGATCATTGTAAGAATAATCTACCCTTGTATTGATCTCCGCTTGTCCCTTGAGAAGTTGTTGAAACATGGTGTTCAAGTCAAGCTCTTGGGGTTTAGACGTAGTTGCTTGACCTTGAGGAACAAATCTTTGTTGAAAACCGGGGGGAGCCGTGAAAGGTGCTTTATCTTGAAACCCACCTTAGTTCCCTTGAAAAGTATTCTTGGGGGCATAGCCTTGGTTGTTGGAAGCTTGACCTTGTTGTTGGGAAGTGAAGTTCCTTTGTTGACCACCTTGGTTGCCTTGGTGTTGTTGATGATACACTTGATCTTGTGGATTTTCCACATTTGGGTTCCGGTAAGAGAAGTTAGGGTGGTTTCGGTAGTTGTTGTTGAATCCACCCCATTGGTAGCCTTAGTTACCCACTTAATTGATCTCCTCTTGTGTGCTCAAGTCCACCACTTCATCTTGATAACCTTGGTTGTCCTCATAGTCCCCATCAAAATGAACTTGCTTTTGAGAGGAGCTTAGAAGCTTGTCTATCTTGTCATTGAGGCTCTTTATTTCCTTGGTCCTCTTTTGCTCTTCCAAATCACTATTCATTCGGGTTGCTCTATCGTAATCATCTCCATAAGTCCCGTCGCTTTGAGCTAGATTCTCAACTAGTTCCATGGCTTCACCAACATCTTTGGCTAAGAAGTTCCCATTGAAGGCCGTGTCTAGAAGCATTCTTATCTTGGGCAAAGCACCACGGTAGAGGGTGCTTAGGAGAGATGCATTGGAGAAACCGTGATGGGGGCATTGAGAAGTGTAGCTTCCAAAACCTTTCCCACGCTTCGTTGAAGGACTCGTTTGATCTTTTGGTGAAGCTAGAGATTTCGGTCCTCAACTTGGCAGTTCGGGCTGGTGAGAAATACTTAGCGAGGAAAGCTCGCTTGCAATCGTCCCAAGACGTGATGGAGCCTTGAGGTAGATTCTTCTCCCATTGATGTGCCTTATCTCCAACGGGTCCTCCATAGATAGGCCGTGGAATTTTTTACCTTGAACCATATTAATCAACCCCGCCTTCACTTCGAAGTTATTGTTCTCCACCGGAGGGGCTTGGATTCCTTGCCGGTTTTGATCGGCGTTGGCGGCATCACCCGCACCAACCTCGTTTTGAGCCCTTGGGAGATGGTTAGGGGCTCTCACTTGCTGGGCGGGTCGTGGTGGGACGTGTGTGGCTTGCCTTCCTTGGGCGTGGTGGTTTCTATTACCATCATTGCCTTGTTGATTGGCAAATTGCCCGTTGTTGTTACCAACCGACACGTCGTCTAAGTTCTCCATACCCAAACGTTCGACGTGTAGTTGTCTTTCCCTTTGTCTCCTTGCTCTAGTTTCTCGTTCCAATAAGTGAATGTCGTCCCGTGCTTGAACTAGGTTGTCCTCGCCTCTAAAACGGGTATGCATGCACCTACAAGATAGAGATGGCAACAAGAAGTGAAAGAGATTAGTAACAAAAGTAAAAAGAAAGCTTAATCTTAAAAAGATATAAAATCTTAATGTTGAAAGCTAAACCCAATCGGCAACGGCGCCAAATTGATAGTAGGATTTTTCCTAATCAATTTCTCAACCCTACTCGTATCATTGTAGAATTTGAGGATCAATCCAAATGAGTTTTAGTATCTCAAGCACCAAGAATACATAGAACTACTTAATTCAAGCACTTAATAAGAATTCAATGCTTGCTAATCATTCTATCACAAATGAGAATTTGTTCTGGATTTAGTGATTAGCAAAGTAATTAGTACCTTGAGAGAGGATTAGTCATAATTAGTGATCTTAACCTAGGGATTAACATTGTTTGAGTATTGAATATCATGAATTAGCTATGGGATAATTTCATTTCCATAACCTCGTCCTTGGATTCGCCTTTTATTATTGCATTTAACCTCGTTTAGTGTTGTTAGTTCTTGTTCCTTGTTTCTTTTGAATTAGATCGCTAAAATTAATCCCAAAACCAAATCATATTTGCTTTACTTGAATAGTTCTATGCATTCTTGGTGCTTGAGACACTAAAACCCATTTGGATTGATCCTTAAATACAACAATGATATGAGTGGGATTTGAGTAATTGGGGCCGTTGCCAATTGGGTTTAGCTTTCAACATTAAGATTTTAGATCTTCTTGAGATTAAGCTTTCTTTTTATTTTGGTTACTAATCTCTTTCACTTTTTGTTGCTATCTCTCTATTCTAGGTGTATGCATACGCGTTCTAGAGGCAACGACAACTTAGTTGAGCCAATAGACGACATCCATCTCTTAGAACGAGGACGTAGAGCAAGGAGAGAAAGGGAACAGGTTCAAGACGTTGCCGATTTGGGTATGGAGGACGTCGAAGATATTCCGATAGGTGACATTCACGATAACATGCAACAAGGCAATGGTGGCAATGGAAACCACCAAGCTCAAGGTGGCCAAGCCCAACGCAACCCACCACCACCTGCCCGGCAAATGAGAGCCCCTGACCATCCCCCAAGGGTTCAAAACCTTGTTGGTGCGGGTGATGCCGCCAACGCTCATCAAAACCGGCAAGGGATTCAAGCCCCTCCGATGGAGAACAATAACTTCAAAGTAACTAATTCCACAGCCTATTTATGGAGGACCCGTTGGATCATATTGATCAATTCGATAGGATATGTGGGCTTACCAAGATGAACGGTGTATCAGAAGACAGTTTCAAGCTAAGACTCTTCCCATTTTCCCTTGGAGATAAGGCACATCAATGGGAGAAGAATCTACCTCAAGGCTCCATCACGTCTTGGGACGATTGCAAGCGTGCTTTCCTTGCTAAGTTCTTCTCACCGGCCCGAACCGCCAAGTTGACGAACGAAATCTCTAGCTTCACCCAAAGATCAAATGAGTCCTTCAACGAAGCATGGGAAAGGTTTCGAAGCTACACTTCTCAATGCCCTCATCATGGTTTCTCAAATGCTTCTCTCCTAAGCACCCTCTACCGTAGGGCATTGCCCAATATAAGGATGCTTCTAGACACGGCCTCCAATGGGAACTTCTTTGCCAAAGATGTTGATGAAGCAAGGGAACTAGTAGAGAAACTAGCTCAAAGCGACGGCACGTATGGTGATGATTATGATCGTGTCACACGAACGACTAGTGATTTTGACGAGCAAAAGAGGTATAAGGAGATGAAGATTCTCACCGAGAAGATGGACAAGCAAGCTTCTATGATCGACAAGCTACTTAGCGCTTCTCAAAAACCGGTTCACTTTGTTGGCGACCTTGAGGAACACCAAAGTTACCAAGAGGAAGAAGGGGACGTGGGTACACAAGAAGATATGAGTTAAGTGGGTAATCAAGGCTACCAAAGAGGCGTTTTCAACAACAACTACTGCAACCACCCAAATTTCTCTTACCGGAACCAAAACGTGGAGAATCCACAAGATCAAGTCTACCCTCAACAACAAGAAAGCAACCAAGCTCCCCAACAAAAGCAATTCACTCAACAACAACAAGGTCAAGGGAGCAACTCAAACCAACAAGGCTATGTTCCCAAGAACACTTTTCAAGGTAACCAAGGTGGGTTCCAAACTAAGCAAGCCTTTGCTCCACCCGGTTTCATGCCACGAGCTCAAGGGAACGCCTCTTCCTCTCAAGATGTCGATATGAAGAACATTCTCCAACAAATTCTTCAAGGTCAAGCCAATGGAGCCATGGAGGTTAGTAAGAAGATGGCAGAGATCCACAACAAATTCGGTCACTAGTGTTCGAAGCTTCTTGGGACAAGCGGGTTTCTACCGCCGGTTTATCAAAGACTTCTCTAAGATAGCAAGACCCCTCACACGTCTCCTTTGCTAGGGAGTTGAGTTTAAGTTCGATGAAGAATGCCTTGAGCCGTTTTTGGAGATCAAGAAGGCTCTTGTGAGTGCACCAATAGTCCAAGCTCCGGATTGGGATTTACCTTTGGAGATCATGTGCGACGCGAGTGACTACGCGGTCAGAGCGGTTTTTGGGCAAAAGAAGGCAAGAAGATGCATGTGATCTACTATGCTAGTAGGACACTTGATGGTACACAAGGAAGGTACGCTACTATTGCGGTTGTGTTTGCTATCGAGAAGTTTAGGTCCTATGTGGTTGGCTCCAAGATCATTGTCTACACGGATCATGTCGCGTTGAGACACATCTACGCCAAGAAGGACACCAAACCAAGACTTCTTAGGTGGATTGTACTTCTCCAAGTGTTTGATATGGAGATTGTTGATAAGAAGGGTATTGAGAATGGAGTGGCGGATGATATTCCCACATTTTACCCGTTTTAGCATGCATATTATTTAGTTTTTCGGGTCTCATGCATGTGTCTTTCATAGTTTTTATAGCATTTTGATCTAGATTAGAGTATTAGGTGTTTGCATTAGGTCCTAGTGAGTCTTTCATGCATTTGGAGTGTTTCTAGGTGTTTTGGAGACAATTGGGATGATTGGAGTGATTGAGCTTAAGAGAAGGAAGAGTTCACCCGAGGTGTCTCAAAGATGTGGCTGGAAGAAGACCTTCTGAACTGCTTCAGCTTCAACGGTCTTCATGGAAGTTGTATAGGAAGGAGTTACCTGTCTATTGGAGTTAAATTCAGGTCGCTATGATGTGTGGTTCGAGAGATATGGCCGATTTACTGAAGGTGTGTCCGTCTGGCTGCTCAACCATACATCTCCACCGACTCAACCGTCCGGTGAAACAAAGCGGTGTGCCATCAGAAGCTAAGCACCGATCAGTTGCACCTACTCCATGCATCCGGTACACAAACCCAGGCACAGCACCGACCACCTATACTGACCAGAGTAGCTCGGTGTAACACTTCAAAAGACATCCTCATCGAAGCCATCCGAAGTGCCTGAACGATCCGGTAGAACGAAGGGGCTCCGATCAGATTCAGCCTCAATGATCTTCATGAGAGTTGTAGCCAAGTGAGTTATATGTCTACTGGAAGTGATTTGAGGCCATTCGGACATGTATCCCAAGAGATATCTAGAGTTTTATGAAATTAAAAGTCTTAGTTTCTTAATTTCTCTAATCTCTTTCATTATCAATCATCTAATCATGAAATCTATCACTTCTCTTATGGGATTTGAGGGTTTCAATATGATTAGTGAGTAGATCCATTTTGGATCATTGGGCTTGGTATATTAGGGATTTGTTTTGTTAATCTTTGATGTCTAGAGCTTAATGATGTTATTTCCTTTCTTATTTAGTGGTTTTAACGCTAGATTAGGCTAGAGATAGTTAATTGATAAGCTCAAAATGTAATACCCTAAAGTACTAACAGCTTTGTCAATTGTAGTATTTAGGGGTCGAATCCACATAGACTCAAGAATCACACAATAGATTTTAAAGGTTCGAATTAAGCTAAGTGATCAATGTAATTGAAAGCAATAACGTAAATTAAACGGTTGTAAATTCAATGGAGGAAAGATAGGTTCAGGGTATTTCTCAGGAAATCAGAGAATGAATATAACTGGTCAGGGTTCAGGTTAAGCCTGGTTCTTGAACTCAAATCACTAAGCTATAACTAACCAACTGTCGTTGCGAGAGTTATCTAAGTCTAAATCTTAGAATTCCAAATCTCTTTGCAAATCCTAAAGACTAAACTAGCTTTAAGTCTAAGTTTGATCTGTTCACAAAACAACTAAACCAAATCTCTTCGCATATAGTTATTTTGCTCACCCTAGATTCTATCAGATTATCAATTGCACTGTCGTGCCTAATCGATTAACCTAAGATCTAAGTTCCAGGTGATCAATCTAGAATTAGCTTTAAGAACAACCTAAGGTGAAGAACTAATTCAGATTACGAATCTTAACCAACTAATTAACCTAGCATTCAATAAAATCCCTTATGAGAACCCTAAACCTAATAGGAGATCTACTCAGACATGGAGATTGAAACAATAAACATAACTGAATAAATCTATGAAATAAATAAATAAGATGAGAGTAAACAAGTGTTCGAAATCTTCTCACGGATGAACAGAGTTTCAGACTTGTCTCCCTTAAAAAGCTCTCTCACATAAAACCAAAGTAAAATAATGCGTTGCCAACAAAAGTGGCTGAAAAACCTAATTATAATCTTAAAAAACGTTCTGTGGCTTTTTGTAATTATTAAAATCTTCTGGGCCAAGGTGCAATTTCATCAGACTTGTAAAAAGTCGCGATCCTTCAGCTACATGCGATGGGTATCGACCGACACCATAAGTGGTATCGATCGATACCAAGCTTCTATGTCGATTCTTCAGCTATATGATCCTTGCTTGGCTCCAAAATGCTCAAATATCTCCAATTCAGCTCAAAACGTACCTAAACTTGTAAAGACTCGGAAAGACTCCAAAATACTATAAAGACTCTATAAATAAGACTTATATCATGGTTAAAAACGGGTAAAAACCATGATATATCATTAATCTAGATCATAGGGAATTTCATGCACACAAGGTGTTTGATGAAATTCTCCAATAAACTAAATAAGATATTTTCATGAGAGTGAATGTCTAAGGTGAATCTTGGCTAATAGAACTTATGATTAATGCTTGTTAATTACAATTTCACAAATGAGAATTTGATCTTGCATTTGTAATTAATGAAGTGATTAGTGCTAAGAGATTAGACTAATCTTGATTAGTGTTCTAAGCTTAAGGAAATGCACTTTTGTGATTGGATAGACATCATTGCTTAACTCAAGATTTCCCCAAATCAATTGCCTTGCCCGAATATCCTCTTTTAATCATTGTCTTAATCGTTTTTAGTGCTATTACTTGTTCACTTGTTTAATTTGAATCATTAGGTTGTTAGGAAACCAAAACCACACTTGTTGCTTGGATTAAAGAGTTTCTTGCATTCTTGTCGCATTGAACAAACCCTGATTGGATTGACACATAAAATATTGCAATGACATGAGCATATTTAGGATTGATTCTTTAGGAGGAAAAATCCTACTTATCAGCGGATCACTTATCGAGAATGCGCATTGATGATCTAATTCCCGAAGAGCATCTTATGTTGGTTGGCGTTTTGAGGAAGGGCCTTGAAGCGGTGAGACTTCTTGAGGAGGCTAAGGGTTTGGAAGATGAGAAGCTACCGTGGTATGCAGATTATGTCAACTACTTGGCTTGCGGGAAAGAACCGCCAAGGTTGGATGGGTATCAAAGGAAGAAGTTCTTTAGAGATCACTCGTTTCTATTGGGATGAGCCATACTTGTATACTCTTTGCAAGGACAAGCTCTATAGGGGATGCATTCCCGAGGAAGAAGTTGATGGTATCTTGATGCATTGTCATGGTTCATCATATCGAGGTCACTTTGCTTGTTTCAAGACGGTTGCTAAAGTTCTACAAGCGGGATTTTGGTGGCCAACTATGTTTAAGGACGCTCAAGAGTTTGTATCTAGGTGTGATGCGTGTCAAAGAAAGGGAAACATAAGTAGAAGGGACGAGATGCCACATAATCCGATTCTTGAAGTTGAGATCCTTGACGTATGGGGCATAGACTTCATGGGGCCGTTTCCCTCGTCTNCTCTATAGGGGATGCATTCCCGAGGAAGAAGTTGATGGTATCTTGATGCATTGTCATTGTTCATCATATGGAGGTCACTTTGCTTGTTTCAAGACGGTTGCTAAAGTTCTACAAGCGGGATTTTGGTGGCCAACTATGTTCAAGGACGCTCAAGAGTTTGTATCTAGGTGTGATGCGTGTCAAAGAAAGGGAAACATAAGTAGAAGGGACGAGAAGCCACATAATCCGATTCTTGAAGTTGAGATCCTTGACGTATGGGGCATAGACTTCATGGGGCCGTTTCCCTCGTCTTATGGGAACCAATACATTTTGGTGGCGGTGGATTACGTTTCTAAATGGGTTTAAGCCATAGCAAGTCCCACCAATGACTCCAAGGTGGTCCTTAAACTCTTCAAGTCTATCATCTTCCCACGATTTGGAGTGCCAAGTTTAGTGATAAGCGATGGAGGAAGCCACTTCATCAACAAGATTTTTGAGAGCCTACTCAAGAAACACGGGGTTAAGCACAAGGGAGCCACTCCTTACCACCCTCAAACAAGTGGTCAAGTGGAGGTTTCAAACCGCCAAATCAAGGATATCTTGGAGAAGACTGTTGGAAGCTCGAGGAAAGATTGGTCCATGAAGCTAGATGATGCGTTGTGGGCTTACGGAACCGCTTACAAGATACCGATTGGGACAACGCCGTTCAATCTTCTTTATGGAAAATCTTGTCACTTGCCGGTTGAGTTGGAATACAAGGCCTTATGGGCGATTAAAGTTCTCAACTTTGACATTAAATCAGCCTCGGAAAGGCGTCTCCTTCAATTGAACGAGCTCGATGAAGTCCGTCTAGAGGCTTATGAAAGTTCACGTCTCTACAAGGAGAGAACGAAGTTTTTCCATGACAAGAAGATAGTGCCCAAGGATCTTAAGGTTGGGGACCAAGTGTTGTTGTATAACTCCCGGTTGAAGATATTTCCCGGGAAGCTCAAGTCAAGATGGTACGGGCCTTCTAAGATCAAAGAAATGAGACCGTATGGCGCGGTTGTGTTGTTAAACAAGACGGGTGAAGAATTCACGGTCAATGGACAATGTCTCAAACCCTACTTGGCGGGTGATTTAATTGAGGAAGGGGTCACGGTTCCCCTTTCTAACCCTCTTTCTGCCTAAACGGGGTAACAAACATCGAACTTAGTGACGTTAAACAAAGTGCTCTTGGGAGACGTTCCCATGTTTATCCTTGTACATACTTTTTTTTTTTATGTTTATCATCTTTCCTAGTTCATTTTGATCTTTTTGTTAAGTGTTGATAGGGTTCTTGATGGCCTAAGTGGTGATATCTTACTAGAAGATGTGCATAGAATGGAGAAACCAAGCACACCGGCTAACCCGGTGTGATGGACTGGTATGTGAAAGTACCCAAAACAGGAGGAATGCCGGTCATGGACACCGACTGAACTTGGCCCGGTGTAGACTCACCTCCCTTGTGCCTCGAACAAAGTTGATCCAGTGTAGTCACACCGACCGTGCACACCAAACGGAGACGGCGCGGTGTCGGTAGCTTGCGAAAACCAGGAGAATTACCGGCCAGCAATACCGGCCTTAGTCAGCCCGGTGTGGTAGCACCGCTCATGTGTACCGGCTGGATATGGCCCGGTGTTGAAAGCACGGGATTCTTAGCTCAAGCGCACACCCCCCTTGCACACCGGATGGAGATGGATCGGTGTTGACCGAATTCAAATCTGGTCAAACCAGATCTATGGATCAGCGGTCCGAGCCTTCGTCCAGTGGTCCACCCGGTGCCTCCGCCCAGGTAAGTGACCCGACCCGGCCAGGTAGGTCCTTCTCTCTCTTTAGTCACGACCAAGCTCTCTCCCTCTCACCATTTTCGCAACCAAACTCTTTCCCTCTCACCATTTTCGCAACTAAACTCCTCCTCCTTTCACAAACTTCATTTGCTCATAACTTTCTGCCCTCTTGCTCAAAAATCGTCATTCAAGTTGCTAAATTCTCTTTTCCTCTCCTCTCTCTAGATCTACCATCGTTTTTGTCATTTGTTCTTGCATCCCCAAGTTATTTTTCCTCAAAATTTTCGTGAAAACCAAGAATTTGTGCTTAAATTTTAGCTTTATGATTTTGTTTGAGAAGTGCATCCACTTGAACATATACCTTACTTGACTCGAAAATGATTGGGCTTGGTGACTCTTGTGCTAATTTGTGTTCTATTAGGGGAGATTTTGTTTCTTGAATCCACATTCTCTAGAGTTTAAAAGGTGGGATTTTGACATTTTAATTGAGTTTTTGAAGCATTTAAAGGAGACAATCGATTTTCTTAATTGGATTTGAATGCCCTTTAGCTCATTAAGCATTGTCTTTGTCTCTTGAGTGCCTTTGCTTGAAATTGAGAAAAATTGTGTTTTTGTCTCTTGAAACTTATGAACTCTTTGAGACAATGTAGGCACCATGAGGACAAAGAGCAACCCAACTCAAGGTCAAAGTCTACCAACAAAGAGGCAATTGGCTCTAGTGGAATGCTCCAAAGACCAAGGGAAAACGAAGAGAGTGACGCTTGACAATGAAGGAGAGAGGGACACAAGGAACGTGGTGCAAGTGAAAAAGAAAAGAGCTCCCAAGCCCAAGAAAACAGACCCCACCTACAAAGAATATCTCAAGAAGCTCAAGACGGTGAAGTTTGTGGAGACAAGATTACCGGCCAAGGCCATACTTGTGAAGATGGGGATCTATGAAGATGTGAAGACAATCTTCACCAACATGGGCTTTGGGAATGTTTTTGACTTGGCTCACACCACTCACAAGGACCAAACTTGCCAATTTCTAGCCTCTTTGGAGGCGATGTTCTATGACCCAAACAATGAGAGCGCCAACATGGATGATGGTCATGGATTCATTGAGTTCAAGGTGGGGCGAGTGATGTCTTTGTATTTTACATGTTCTAGCATGCATTTTACTTAGAGTTTTGTGTCATTTGCATGCATAATCATGGTTTTATTTAGCATTTAGGTCTTTGTTAGGGTTTAGGGTGTTGCATTAGGTCCTAGAGAGTTTTTTCATTCATTTGGAGTGTTTCTAGGTGTTTGGAGGCATTTTGGAGATAATTGGAGTAATGGACCAAAATGGGATACAAGGGTCATCTAAAGCGTCCTAAAGATCTGCATGGACGAAGAGTTTACGGTCAGATTCAGCCTCAATGATATTCATAAAAGATGTAGCCAGAGGAGTTATCTGTCTACAGGAGGTAGTTTGAGGTCATTTGAAAATGTATTCCGGGAGATCTCGTGAATGTACCGAAGGTGTATCCGTCTGGCCGCGAGACCAACGCCGACCAGCATTTGATCGGCACAAGTAAGTCCAGTACCGACCTGTCCTGGTGAGGTACACTTGCTCGGTACTGGGGCATAGACTAATACTGACCCAGATCACTCCCCATACCGACCCATAACCGATCGGTACAAAACCAAATATATCCTCATCGAAGCCAGCCGAAGTCACCCAAAGATCACACCAAATGAACAGCTTACGTTCAGAATTAGCTTCGGAAGTCTGCATAGAAGTTGTAGATATAAGCGTTAGCTGTCTTCTGGAGGTAGTTTGAAATCATTCGAAGCGGTGGTTCGAAAGATACATCAGATGTAGCGGGGACGTACCCAAAGGAGTCATGCTCATAGATTAGTACTGACCCACTGTACCGACCTAGGACTGGTCGGTACATACCTCCAGAATCAGCCAAAAACCAGTTTCAGCTGGGTCAATACCCGGTTTGTCTTGGGTTGACCCGGTTCGGCCCCCGAGACCTCTTTAAATACTCTAAAACCTAATTTTCTTGTTAAGTCTTCTTCTCCAAAGAGTTGAGATCGACCCAAACTCTTTTTTTTGAGGGATTTTGATTGTTCTTCATATTTATGCCACTCTAGAGAGGATTTCTTCACCCCTTATCTTTTATTTAATGCATTCTCTTTATCTTTATGTCTTTTTTCTTGTGTTCTTCATGTTCTTTAGACTTTAGACTTTTTGTTGGATTATGGATAGCTTGATTTTGATGGTTAGATGGTGATGATTTAGGTTGATCCTTGTTAAATCCTTCAAATAGGTTAACTCTTAATGCTAGATTTAGATTGAGAGATCAAATCTATTACTAAGGCATTGCACGCCCGAGAGGTGTTCGATGAAATGCTTGAACCAAGCCTTTTGTGAGCTTTTCACATCCTTGCCAATGAGAGTTGATGTCAAGGGTGATTATTGAACTAATTGGGATTGTTTATTAATGCTCATTGATTATCTAATTGCAAACGAGAGTTTATGTCAATTAGGTGATTAGTGAAGTGATTAGTGCCATGAGAATGGATTCGTCATATTTATGAGTCTCACGTTATAGGATAGTGTTTAATGCAATCTTTGTCATCATTATTTGATTGTTAATCATTCCTTTGATAGTTTATTCCATGATCCAACACTTTTATCTTTTGTCTTCTTTCTTGCATTTTACTTTCTTAATTCAAAAACATAAAAACCCAAATCATTTTCTCTAGCTTAAGAAGTTTCATGTATTCCTAGTGCATTAATCTTATCCCATATGGATTGACACCTCTTATGCTACAATGACAAGCATAGAGGAATTGATATGAACCTAATAAAATTATTTTATCAGCGAGAAGCTTACAAGATGACTTTCCATGAGCTAAGTCAAGTGTTTGGGTTAAAGGAAGAAGGGACCAAGAGGGGGCTCAAGTTTATCTATGAGATAAATGACCTTTCATACTTGTGGAACATTATTGGCATGGGGGAATACAACCCCGGTGCTATCAAGGGCTCTTGCATCCGCCACCCCGCCATACGCTTTGTCCACAAGACCCTTGCTCACACACTCTTCGCCAAGAAGGAGTTCGAAACCGTGGCGGAAGATGAGATGGATTTGCTTGCTCTAGGGCTAAGGCCGTTTCTAGACACACCTCGGGATAGAAGGTTATTCGTTGGAGATAAGGGAAACCCGGGTCTAGCCGCTATTCTCGTGAACCACTTGCTTGGGTACAAAGAATGGGCTCACGTTACAAAGATGAAGGAACCTCAATTGCACATTGGTGGTTTGGTTACTTCAATTCTTAAGGCCAAGGGTATTGAGTTGGTAGAAGATACCAAAGAGGTAGAACTTATGGACGAAACTTATCTCTCACGAACCGGATTCTTCGAGGGCAAGAAAGGCAACACATACGCCTACAACCTCAAGCTCACCGAGTCTAACACCGTGAAGCTTATGATGCCCAATGCTCCTCTCACCAAGCTTTGAGGGCGAAAAGACATCTACTTCTACCCGACCAATGACCACTTTTATAACCCGACCACGGACCCACCACTTGAGACAATACGCTTATCAAAGAAGAAAGCCAAGCAAGCACGAGGGGACGAGGCCGAGGCATCCAATGGTCAAGATGAAGAGGATGAGAGACTGTTTTCCACCGACCCCAAGTACGGAAGCGAGATATATAGCTTCGATCCTTATGATGGGAAGATGCCGGACATTGCCACTCGACATGCACACCACCAAACAAGACTCCTTCAAAGATGGTGCAAGTGGCAAGATAGAACTATGAAGAAATTGGTGAGGACGGTCAAGAGTTTGAAGAAGACGGTCAAGGAGCTCAAAGCAAAGGGGGCAAAGGCTAGCTCATTGATACTAAGACTTTTCGGTCTTAGGATGGGGTAATTGGATATAGGCTATTCCAAGTCTAATTCATGATGCTCATACACAATCAAGGTTAATTTCCAAGGTTAAGATCCTAATCGCGACTAATCCTCTCTCAAGGTACTAATCACCTATGCTAATTACTAATCCAAGATCAAATTCTCATTTGTGGACTCTTAATTAGCAAGCATTAATTTCATTAATCAAGATCACCTAAATAATCCCTTAGACAACTAATCTCTTAGGCTAAGTGATATGCTCAAATTAATACCCTAAAAGTACTAAAGCAGTTGTCGTAGTATAGTTAGGGGTCGAACACAAGAACTCCAGAATTCACACAATAGATTGTATAGTTTCGAATCAAGCTAAACCAAAAAGATGTAATTAAATGCAATGCGTAAATTAAATGAGTTGTAAATCAATGAGGAAAAGGATAGGCTCAAGGTATTTCTCAGGAATTCAATGAATGTAGATAGACTAACTAACAAGATTCAGATTTAACGCAGTTCTTGAACTCAAATCACTAAAGTATAGCTAACCAACTCTCGTTGCGAAAACTATCTAAGTCTAAATCCTAGAATTCCAAATCTCTTTGCGAATCCTAAAGTCTAAACCAGCTTTTATTTCAGGTTTGATTTGTTCACAAAACAACTAAACCAAATCTCTTTGCGAATAGTTATTTTGCTCACCTAGGTTCTGTCAGGTAATTAATCGCACTCTCGTGCCTAACCAATTATCCTAAGATCTAAGTTCTAGATTCGTCAACCTAGAATTAGCTATGGGAACAACCTAAGGCGAAGAACTTAATTCGGATGGTGAATCCAAATCAATCAATTCAACCTAACATTCAGAGAAAACCCTTATGAGAACTCTGAACCTAACAAGGAATCTACTCAGACATGGTGATTGAAAACAACAACATGATTGAATAGATCATCAAATAAAATAAGATAGAAGAGTGAAACAAGAGGTTCAGATTTGTCTCTCTCAGAAATCTCTCCAAAACCAAAGTAAAATCAAGCTTAGCCAACAAAAGTGGCTGAAAAACCTAATTATAATGCTAAAACACGTTTTGGGGCTTCTTGTAATTATTAAAGACTTCTGGACCAAGGTGCAAATTCTCAAGACTTGTAAAAAGTCGAGTTTCCTGTTTTCATGTAGTTAGTATCGACCGACACTAAGGTAGTGTCGACCGACACTAGTCACTGCTCGCCAGA
>PKMM01048876.1:135688-160079 GCA_002933915.1 Eutrema heterophyllum | reverse complement strand
CTAAGAAGGGTATTTCTCTTAGAAACCTCTCTTAGGCATTTCATCGAACACCTTGTGGGTGGGAAATGCCTTGAGATCAAGTTTGACTTTCTCAAGCACAATCAAGCATTAGACACACTCCCTAAGAGTAGGAAATCGATTATATGTCCCTAAGCATCACAAATCATCCATGGAAATCACCTAATCCTAACCCATCCCTAGATTCTAGGAAACTACTCACTAATCATGATGGGTCTAACAAATCCTATGAAGAACATGTTAAATCCCATGATTAGATGATTAGATGATTAAGAAAGGAGATTGAGAATTGAATAGATTGATAAATTGAAAAGGAGAATCTCTTACAAAATACTTAGAACATTCAAAAAGAGGTTTTTAGCATAAAGAAGACATAACCCAAGAAAAATTAGGTTTAGAGTATTTATAGTAGAGAGGGGCGAACCGGGTCGACCCGGGACAAACCGGGTATCGACCCGGTCGGGTTTGGGTCGTGCTCAGTTTCCATGTTCAGTACCGGTTGCAACGGACCGGTATGAATTCTTGCCACAAACCGGCGCTTAGCTTCTGTCCTCATACCGCTTTGTTGCACCGGTTTGTGGGGGCCGGTGTTGACGTCCTGAAGCTTCAGTACCGGTTGCAACGGATCGGTGTGAATCCTTACCACAAACCGGCGCTTAGCTTCTGTCCTCATACCGCTTTGTTGCACCGGTTTGTTGCAATCGGTGTAGACATGCGGTTTGGCGGCCAGTCAGACACTCTGTAGGGAATCGGCTGTAACTCTTCAATCGTTCATCCGAATGACCTGATTTCTCCTCCTGCGGCAAGGTGACTCTTCCCTCTACAACTCTTATGAACAAACACAGAGTCGAATCAGATCGCATGCCCTTCGTCCAGCCTGTTCTTTCGGGCACTTGGTGCGACCCCTACATCTCCTTTTTGGTCCATAACTCCACTTGTTCCCATGAGCTTCCAAAGTACCTAAAACAGATTCCAAAACATGCAAAAACACCCTAGAACCTAGTATGAACACTCTAAACTCTAAATGAGGGAAAACAATTGAGAAATGCTATGAAACTATATGCACATGAGGTGAAATCTAAGATAAATGAATGCATGAAAGGGGTAAAATGCAAGGATATCACTCATCCCACGACCAAGGAGAGATAAGTGCAGTGGACCGAGAGGAAGTTAGTGAAAGCTCCATGGCATTCGACCAAAGCCTTGCGTTACATGGAGGAGAGATCGTGCTCCATGAAGAAGCACACCGTTCGTGGGCTCGAGAAGAGAAGATGGCCAAGAGGAAGGCGATTAGATCTCCATCCCCTTGCTCGAGCAACCCGTCTTATTCCATGGGGTCTTCTTCCCCGTCTCAAAGTTTCTAGGTAACACTACAACCCTTGTACATAGTTTTTCACTTCTTTTGAGTCTAGCATTTTATTTTTGTTTTTGTTTTTGGTTTCTCCTTTAAATTTATTTCACACCGGGACGGTGTGATTTAAGTTTGGGAGAGGGACCGGTATCCAATCATGTCTTTTGTGATTCTTATTTTGACTTAATTTTGCATCTTGAGTCTCATCAATTCATGCATTCATATAAGGCATAGAAAAACACAAAAAGAAAAATCGAAACTTTTTTGAAAATGTTGAAAACACAAAAATAAAGCATGTAGTTGCATTTCATGAGTAGCATCGAGTCTAGTAGCATGTAGGTTGCATTGCACGTGCATAGGGAGCAATGATGATTTTTCCTTGTAGAGTATCATTTTAAGCGCTCGGTCCAATGCCCTCGTTGCTAGTTGTTTGATGCTTTTGATCTCGAGGATGAACCATATTTTGTTCTCGTGTTTCATTACTCATGTCTTAGCTAAAGTGATATATCATGGTTTTTACCCGTTTTTAACCATGATATAGGTCTTGTTTTTAGAGTCTTTCTAGTATTTTTGGAGTCTTTTTGAATCTTTTCAGGTTTTGGCACGTTTGGAGCATAATTGGAGATATTGAAGCATTCTGGAGCTTTTTGGAGCAAAGCAGAGATCGTGTAGCTGGGACAACCGATTTGAAGCCCTTGTATCGACCGACACCACCTGGTGTCGATCGATACTGACACCATGAAGGAAGGAACGTGGCGCACTGCCCGTGTATCGATTAATACCACTTATGGTATCGGTCGATACCGTCGTCCATGGAGAAGGAAACGTGACTTTTTACAAATCTGAAGAATCTGCACCTTGGTCCATAAGACTTAAATAATTACAAGAAGCCTCAAAACGTGTTTTAGCATTATAATTAGGTTTTTCAGCCACTTTTTAGAGATATGTTTTATTTTTCTGAAGAAAGAGAGAGAGATTTGTTACAAGGTTTTTGGGAGACTATTCTGAACCCCTTTGTTTCTTATTGATTTCTTCTATGCAATTCTATTCATCTATGATTTATGTTCCATTAATCATGTCTGAGTAGAACCACTTTAGGTTTAGGGTTTTCACAATAAAAGATTTCATTGAGTGCTGGTAATTGATTGGTTAGGATTCATAATCTAAATTAGTTCTTCACCTTAGGTTGTTCTCAAAGCTAATTCTAGGTTGACGAATCTGGAACTTAGATCTTAGGTTAATCGATTAGGCACGAGAGTGCAATTGATAATCTGACAGAACTTAGGGTGAGCAAAATAGCTATCCGCAAAGAGATTTGGTTTAGTTGTTTTGTGAACATATCAAACCTGAACTTTAAAGCTGGTTTAGATCTTTAGGATTTGCTAAGAGATTTGGGATTCTGGGATTTAGATTTAGATAATTCTCGCAACGACAGTTGGTTAATTATAGCTTAGTGATTTGAGTTCATGAACCGTGCATAACCCGAATCCTGAATTTAATCAACTCTTTTATTGTTTATCGCTTTCTGTTTCAACTGAATTGCTTAGCTTAATTCGAAACTAATTGATCTATTGTGTGATTTTCTTGAGTCTTTGTGGTTCGACCCCTACTATACTGCAGCTACAGCTTCAGTACTTTTAGGGTATTACTTTTGAGCTTATCAAAATTTGGCGCCGTTGCCGGGGACTCTTAATTCGCCATTAGATTTTTAGTTAAGAATTTCGACTAAGTTCGACGGTGTCGATCGATACTCTACTGGTGTCGGTCGATACTCGTCGTATATTTTTTTTTTGATTTTTGTTACTTAGGTGCCTTGTCTTTTGTGTTTCAGGTGTATGCCTACTCGTGAAACCATGAGGAACAAGAGCACTCATCTAGTTAATCTTTCCAACATGGAGCTAGCATATTTGGAACGCACAAAAAGGAAAACAAAGAAGCCTGCATAGATGAACAATCCAGTGGTTTTGGTTCGTGATGATGCTGGAACTTTGAGAGACCAAGATGGTCATTTGTGCAATGAGAGTGGGCAACGACTTAATGGAGATGGAAACATCATTGTCCGTCCAGCTGTTGTGAATGTTGGGAATGATGTGGTTGATCGTGGTAGGACAATTGGTGAGTACAACAGGCCTGATCAGTTCTATGCCAATCGATCAGCGATTCGCCCTCCTGCTTTTCAGAGGAATGACTTTGAGCTGAAACCTGCATACTACACTCTGTGGGTCAGCACCCTTTTCATGGTCTTCCTCATGAACACCTCATGGATCACATTGAGAGGTTTGAGGACTTGGTTACTAGCATTAAGTACAATGGAGTGTCCAACGATTACCTCCTCTATAAGCTCTTCCCATACTCTCTTGGTGGAGATGCAGCTTATTGGCTTAAGCAGTTGCCGCCTAGATCACTGACCACCTGGGAGGAGACTAAGAATGCCTTCTTGAACAATTTCTATGATGATGCAAGATCCGAGGAGCTTAGGAATAATATATTTCAATTTTCTCAAGGAGCGACTGAGGCATTTAAGGCTGTTTGGATCCGATTCAGATCATATTAGAGAGATTGTCCACATCACGGGTTCACTAAGGTTCAGTTGTTGGGTATTTTCTTCAGAGGGATTGATTGGAGGTATCATATGGCCTTAGATGCTACGAGCAATGGAAATTTCAACACCAGGTCTCCTGACGATGCTTATGTGCTTATTGAGAACTTGGCGTCTAGCAATAGCACCAAGAATGCAGACTTTGAGCGGAAGAAGCAGGCTGGGAATTTGGATGGATCGCAGATTGCTGAGGTTCAAGCCAAGCTAGATTCAGTGCACAATCTCTTGATGGGTAAGACGGAGAAGGCTGTACACTTTGCTGATGAGGTAAAGAATTTCGAAAAATATGAAGTGGAAGACGTTAACTACATTGGTGGTGTTGGTTTTCAAAGTCAGAGATTTCAATATCAGCAGAACAACAAACCAGCGTGTTTTGGACCAAATCAGTATCTACAGAAACCACTCCAGAGCAACGACTACACTCGATCCTATGGGAACTCGTCCTACCAATCTCCACCACCCAAAACTCTTGAAAGTAAGGTTGAATCTATGCTTGAACAGATTCTTGAGGGACAGTAGAAGATGACAGTGGATTTAAATGGGAAGATGGATGCCATGTACACAGATCTGAATGGGAAAATCGAGGCTCTCAACATTCATCAGAAGATGCTGGAAACTCAAATTGCTCAGACTGCAGCAGCTGTCAAGGGAAAGATGGTTCATGCACAGAATGAACACGTCAATGCAATCACCATAAGAGGTGATTTTGAACCTGATACGTCAGTGTCGACCGACACCACTACCGGTGTCGATCGATACCAACCTGAAGAGACGACAGAGAAGCCTTGTATCGATCGACACTAACCTGGTGTCGGTCGACACCCCTCGCAGACTGAGCCAGAAACTGTGAAAACACCCAAGATTGTCGAGGAAAGGGTTTACAAGCCTAAGGTGCCATATCCTATACCACCTAGACACCTCAGAGGTCCCATCTATGCAGAGAAGTTGCTCGGTTTTGAGAAGATGGTAAGGAGGATTCCCCATACGTTGTCTTTTGAAGAAGCTTTGGAATATCGCCCTTTGCTTAGTCACTTCCGAGATTGCAGAGAAACTCTAGAAGAGATCAAGGCACTATTCATCAAGGCAAGAATCACACCACCACCAATGAAGCAGTTGACAAAGAGAGAAGACCTAGGAAAATTTTCAGTTCCATGCTCTATCTCTGGAGTTTAATTCAAAGAGTCTCTCGTTGATTCAGGGTCTAGCGTCAATGTCATGTCAAGGGCAATTGCAGAGAGATTGAGAATTGATATGAGATCTCCTAAGATGACTCTCACATTCGCGAACTCTTCCACCTCAGTTCCATACGGTACAATCATTAATTTGCTTGTTAAAGTAGGAGATTGTTTGGTTCATACTGATTTTCAGGTTGTGGAGATGAGTGCAAGATCTAGTACGCCTTTGATTCTTGGAAGACCGTTCATGGCTACAGTTGGTACAGTTATAGACACGCCCAGTAAGAGAATCTCGTTCTCATACATTGACAAAGAGGTCTCCTACAAAGCCATTCCTTCTAGAGGAGCTCCCAAACATGTCCAAAGTATCACCGTTGCTACAGGAGAGACGTTGATGGTTGACCTTTTGGATGAGCCTTATGATGAGCCAAATGTCATAGACGTTTTAGATGGTCCTTCTATCATCACCAAGAAAGACATCAAAAAGGCTAAGGCAAAAAAGGAGGTGAAGAACAAAAGAGTCGAGAATGCTACCCATGTGATATGATAATGGCCACGGTTAAGGACGGATGGATTTCCCACGCCTTCGAGTCTGCTCCACGTCCCGGAAGCTACGGTTTCACCGCCTTGAACACCCGTTCAAGGATTATCCAATCTATTACCGCTCCTTTGAGAGATCAGTCGGGCCAAGGGCGTATTATGTGGTATCAGAGCAACTCAATGACTCGGTAATATCATTCCATCTATCACTTGTTCGTATTTCATTTGTTTTGTTATTTAGTCCGTTCATCTTCNATATATATATATATATCTAGCATCGATCAGTCCTTGCATCATTTTTATCCCTTCATATTCCACTAGATCGAATAGGTGGTACTTTGTTTTCGCTAGCATCGATCGATTCTCGTTGTATCGATCGATCCCTTTAAATCATTTAGAGTATATTTTTTTCTTTTCAAGGACTTGTTGCTGGTGATTTGTTCTCTGTTTCTTTTGCAGGTACCAAAATGTCCGACAATACTTCGGAGACGAGTTCACCAAACAACCAAACCATGCTGGAGGAATTATCACGGTTGATAAATGATTTGGGTTCCAAACTTTTACCCAACGGTCGACCGGCGCATGAGGAGGCAACTACGGAACTCACCCGAATGATGGGAGATTTGACTACGCGAATAGATCTGGTGCAACAAGAAATGCTGAAAGTTGCCGGCGCTGTTCCCGTGCAAACCCGTACTACGAACCGACCCGATGGCGATTCTCCGACACACGAACCCATCATCAATCCCGTCAACCGGCCGATAAACCCTAATGACTATTATGGCGATCTGTCACATAGTGAGGAACAAGGGAAGCCGCGAAGAGATAGAGACGCAAGGAGACAATCTAGATCCGAAGGTCACTCATCCGACAGTTACCAACGGCGGCCGAGACGTGACAACACGAGAGGTGTTATCGCTAAGATACCTCCCTTCCATGGGAAGAATGATCCAGATACGTACTTAGCATGGGAGATGAAGGTGGAGCTGGTGTTTGATTGCAACGAGTATACGGAGGCTCAAAGAGTGCGTGCAGCGGTCACGGAATTCTATGATTATGCACTAAGCTGGTGGGAGCAACTTGTGACTTCTCGGAGATGTAATGACGAAGATCCGATTGAAACTTGGAGGCAATTAAAAGCGGTCATGCGCAAGCGGTTCGTCCCAAGCCATCACCAACGTGATCTCCACAATCGGTTGAGAAGGCTAGTGCAAGGAACCCGGAGTGTTGAGGAATATTATCAAGAGCTAGAGATGCTCATGACCCGCGCCCGTTTAGTAGAAGATAGTGAAGTTACTATGTCTCGGTTCTTGGGTGGTCTTAACCGTGAAATCCAAGATGCGCTTGAACTTCAATACTATGGGGATCTAGAATAGATGCTGCAAAAGGCGAACGTTCTAGAGAAACAACTCAAGAGGAGGAATGCAGCAAAGACTTCATACGGTTCTAGTGTGAGGCCGAATCCGATCAAAGAAGATAGACCCGGATTCCGATCAAAGACGTAAGCGAGACCGGGTACGGAGTCGAAGCCTTTCACTCCGACTTATTCGAAAAATCCCAATGAGAAAGCCAAGTATTCTCAAGTCAATAGTCCTGATCTTCGATGCTTCAAGTGCCAAGGCCGAGGACATATGGCCAAGGCGTGCCCGAATAAGCGAACTATGGTGCTTAGAGAAGATGGCAAAATTGAATCGGAAGCGGAAGGGGATTGGGAGGACTCACTGGTAGTAGAGGAGGCAGCGGAGGAAGCTGACCTTAGAGATTTGCTAGTGGCTAGAAGAACTTTACTTATGCAAGACCGACCAAAAGAGGAGGAGCAACGTGAGAATCTATTCCACACCCGATGCCGCGTCAAAGGGAAAGTATGCAGCCTTATTATTGATGGAGGCAGCTGTACGAATGTGGCGAGTATTACGCTCGTAGAGAAGCTAAACTTGGAAGTGAAAAAGCACCCCAATGCGTATTATCTCCAATGGTTGAACAACGAGGGACACTTAAAGGTGACAAAGCAAGTCTTGGTGCCGTTGTCAATCGGAAGCTACGTTGATGAAGTTCTTTGTGATGTGCTACCGATGGAAGCTGGGACATACTTTTGGGACGACCGTGGCAGTTCGACCGGAAGGTTACTCACGACGGCCTTACAAACAAGCATTCGTTTGAATTTTTGGGAAAGAAGTTCACTTTCGTTCCAATGGCCCCACGGGAGATCTATAAGGACGAGTTGCTACGTAAGCAAAGGAAGGATACAAACACCCTTTCGAGATCCGGTGAAGTTAAACAAACTTTGTTTTTGAAGAAATCTTTACCTACGTTTGACTGTGAGAAAGCTCATTTGAGCTCAACTAATCCTGAACCGGTACTACCGAGTAAAATCTTTTCCTTTTTGCAGGAATTCGAAGATAATAACCTAGGAGGATTACCACCGTGCTTTGGACTTGAGCATCAGTTTGTGGATAAAACCAGAACACCCAATAAGACACTTCTTTATGTCGTCCAAAACGGGCAAGGTAAGTATAATCCAAGCTCCAACTATTTTGTTTCTAAATCATCTTCCTTGGTTGGAGATTTGAGGTCAAATCCTTTTCAAGAAGAGGGGGATGATATGATAATGGCCACGGTTAAGGACGGATGGAAGGACGCGGTACTTGAACCGGATGGACCAGTCACGGGGGTGATGTCTCGGGAGCATAATGGAGCTGTTCCCAAAGGCATTTGGAGCAAAGCTAAGGAGCAACAACTTCAACTCAACATGGACAGTGAGGTTCGGCCCGGTGTGAGTTTGTTGTACTCTTTTTCCTACTCTTGGTTTTGTCCCAATGGGTTTTCCAAGAGGGGTTTTAATGAGGCAATGGGCTTACACCTTCCTTGGCCCAACTTCACCCATGAAGAGCAAGGGAATTTCGTCCAGCCCATTCTTCCTTGGCCCAACTTCACCCATGGAGAGCAAGGAATTTTCCCAAGCCCAAATCCACTACAAAATTCGACCAAGAAGTTCAAGGGGCATTCCGCACATTAACTCTAGTCTTGGTCCAATTTTCGTAGTCAAACTTGTCTTAATTACTTTGTCATTTTCGAGTTTGTTTTAGACTATTTACATTCCTTCCCTTTATAAACCTTGTGAGATCATCTCAACAAAAAACAATCATTCAATAACATTTCCCTTTTCATTTCGTTCTCTTTAGTGGAGTCTAAGGGTTCGAAATCGGTTTTATCAAAGGAATTTCCACCTTCCTTTGTGGGTAACAATTCTACCAATCATCGTAACTAGGGCGTCTATAGCGAGCTGAGTGTTGGAAGGATTTTCGGGTGGATTTCCCACGCCTTCGAGCCTGCTCCACGTCCCGGAAGCTATGGTTTCACCGCCTTGAACACCCGTTCAAGGATTATCCAATCTATTACCGCTCCTTTGAGAGATCAGTCGGGCCAAGGGCGTATTACCATGTGACTCTAACCCCTCAGAAGTGTGATGGAGATTCGATTGAATATAAGGTGAAGTGCAAGGGAACTTCAAAACCATTCTCTAAGGTCAGAGTCAAAACCATTTTCGACCTACGCTTGGTATCGATCGATACCAGGCTGTGTGTCCGTCGACACCCCTACCCCAATCCGGTAATTTCTTGTTTTTCACGATTCCACTCAGTTTTTCTGATTTCTTTTACCAACTCTGAACTAGATAACACTGGGGACAGTGTTGTTCAAGTCTGGGGGAGGTAGTTGCTGACAACGTTTTTGTTTTTCTTAGAGTTAGTCGTTTTTGAGTCAAAAGTTGTTTTATTGAGTCAAAATTTGTTGGAGATGATGATCTTTTTCTTGAATCTATTGTTCTGACTTTACTTCTAAGTGACCATTGTTACAGAATCAGTTCTAGATCGGACTAATGAAAAATCCAAAGATTGACCAGTTGACTAGAAAACGCCCATGTTTCCAGCAGAGTTCATTCAAGCGTGAGCTAATTTTTGCACTTCATCGATGTGGTTGATGTCCATAGAGCTTGATTCCTCATTCATATCTGACAAAAGAACCCATGTGTTTAAAGTAATGGTATCTCTCTCCCCTGTTATAAGTTAATAAATAAGAGCATAAAAGATGAAATGATTTTCTTATGAGTAGAGGGCTAGGAAAATTTCTAGCGATATTCTACTTGTGAAGGAATGATCACACAAAGGTTGGAAGCGAGGTTAGGAAAATTTCCCGTGATACCACTATTCGCCTACGCCTTTGATACATTGAGAGGGGAAGAACCGAGGATTCGGTGGCAAACACCATCAATACTCGCGTCTCAAACCTTGATTTGTATATGCGAATCAAAAAAAAAAAAAAGAAGCATAAAGTGAAATAAGGCTGGGGGAGAGGAAAACAATGCCAAAAAGTGTGAAAATTGGGTGGTTCTTTTGTCAAGATATTGTATGGGAAAGAGTCTAGAAGGTTCTTGGCATTGACAACATCGATGAAACTGGCGATGAAGGCTTGGATGGATAATGTTGTGAAATAATGTGTGAAGTCTGGAAAGCTGCGAATGTCTACGGAGAAGTACATGGTGGTTAGATCTGGAACTGGTTAGGTGATATGTGGAGCACTAAGAAAAAGGGTCATTGCATGTTTTATTGAACCCCTTTGTTTCTTATTGATTTCTTCTATGCAATTCTATTCATCTATGATTTCTGTTCCATTAATCATGTCTGAGTATATCCACTTTAGGTTTAGGGTTTTCTCAATAAAGGATTTCATTGAGTGCTGGTAACTGATTGGTTAGGATTCATAATCTGAATTAGTTCTTCACCTTAGGTTGTTCTCAAAGCTAATTCTAAGTTGACGAATCTGGAACTTAGATCTTAGGTTAATCGATTAGGCACGACAGTGCAATTGAGAATCTGACAGAACTTAGGGTGAGCAAAATAGCTATCCGCAAAGAGATTTGGTTTAGTTGTTTTGTGAACATATCAAACCTGAACTTTAAAGCTGGTTTAGATCTTTAGGATTTGCAAAGAGATTTGGGATTCTGGGATTTAGATTTAGATAATTCTCGCAACGACAGTTGGTTAATTATAGCTTAGTGATTTGAGTTCAAGAACCGTGCATAATATGAATCCTGAATTTAATCAACTCTTTTATTGTTTATTGCTTTCTGTTTCAACTGAATTGCTTAGCTTAATTCGAAACTAATTGATCTATTGTGTGATTTTCTTGAGTCTTTGTGGTTCATACAGACCAGAGAAACCTGAAATTTTTGTTGGAACAGAAAGAGGTCAACATGGAATATCAGAAATGCAAGTTGTGATTTGAGTCCAATCCTACTTAAGTGAAAACCATAATTTTGACATCTTAATTATCATGTTTGTGCATTTCATTGTGAATTCATGGTACCACATACATATTTGAGCTATCTTATCCGCTTTACCACTCTCTTTTTAGCTCAAGTATTCGATTCCCATCATTGGAACGGTTCACCACACCTTTAACTTACCCTCCTTTCAAGCCAATTCTTTAGTGAACGAATGTATAGCCTAATTTTCCGAGTAAGCTTGGAAAAAAGTGTTGAGTTTAGGGCGACAAGGATAGGTTTGCATGTAGATCTAGCTCAACATCACGAGCTAGACTATGCTAGGCTAGCTAGGAAGGGAAGGTTTGGGGTTTGATATGAATGAAAGTGTTTGATCAATGAGATTGTGGTGGAATGGAAAAGGGTACGAAAAGGCAAGGGGGGGGGACACGATATTGTGAAGTGGTTGGTGCAAGTAATAAAGTTAGCTCTTAGTTTAGAAATCAGCCTCATAAGTTCAAAGAATAAAAAGAAAGAAGCCAAAATTGGCTAAGACATCAAATGATGAGGAATGAAGCAAAGCAAAGAGAAGTAAAGAAAAGAAGAGCTAATAAAACAACAAAGAGAAGCACCAAGCCACGAAACCCAATGGAGAAGAAGAATTCCCCCAAGTGAGAAAAGATGAAGTGGAAGAAATAAGAAAAACGTGTGGGACATGAAGGCAAAGAAGCCTTGTGAAGAAATGATAGCTTAGGTTTGGGACTTCATTGTTAGAGATGCTAGGGTTAGAGACATCTTAGGCATTGGGTAGATGTAAATTTATCTTTGTATGCAAATGTTGCCTTTTACTCTTAACATTTTGCTAAAGCTTGCTCATTCTTAGAGAGATCCCTTGCATTGGAGTTACCACATGTATTTGAGATCATCTTAGTATCAAAGCCCTTACCATAGCCAAATGAATTCACTTGTCTTGCATAAACATGATTCACTTGAAACGATTAAATGAATGTCAAAGGATTGGATGATAGGAAGACTTGTGTAGGTTGAGACTTAGGCTTAATTCATGTAAGGATAGATATGGCTAGCTCTTTTTGAGTAGACTTGTTTGATCGCATCTTAGAATTTGCAACTTGGACATTGGGCTTGAATTCTATTTATGATACTTGTGGATTTGAGCTCCCGCCTTCAAATCTCTCTCTACTTGTTCTTGTTTGTTTGCTTGAGGGCAAGCAAATGAATAAGTTTGGGGGAGTTAATATTCTCATATTTTACCTTCTTGATGCATTTATTTAGCTTAGATTTCATAGCATTTCTTATTTGTTTTGTCTCATTTAGAGTTTAAAGATTTCATACTAGGTCCTAGAGAGTCTTGCATGTTTTGGAGTGTCTTTGGGTACTTTGGAAGCTTTTTGGGACCTTGGAAGAGCTTACACTTGGCTTGGAACCTTCAGAAGATGGCTAGAAGCAATGGGAAATCGGACTGTCCATACCGGACAGCCACGCCGGACCATCACCAATCGGTATTGCAGCCTCGGCTAAGGCAGGCTCAATGCCGGCTCGCCATACGGGACTGTCACTGCCCGGTGTCAAGGAGCGTCTTCTTCAATGAGCTCGCCATATCGGCCCGCTACACCAACCCTCTCTCGACCGGCATCAAGACGAAGCCTCATACAGGGATAATACAGGGCACTTACACCGGCCCGTCTCAACCCGGTATGGAGCTCCCAACCGAAGACGCTTACACCGGCCCGCGATACCCCTCGCCCATCGACCGGTGCCCAGATGCAAGACACGCTACACCACCCCGCTCTCGACCGGCATGACAGCCCGGTACTCGACCAACACTCGGACAGGGGAAATGTCGGCCTGCCATACCACTCCATCTCGACCCAGCACGAAAGCCTCGACCGAAGACACCTCACACCGGCCCGTCATACCGGACCACCACCGGCCAGTGTAGATTGTGCGACCCAAGACCCGGTTTGTTCTGGGTTTACCCGGTCGCCCACTTTTACTATAAATACTCTAAACCTAATTTTTCTTAATCTAAGTTTTTCTCTAAGCTAAAAACACCTCCTTTTAGGGTTCTTGTGATTTGTAGGAGATATCCTATTTTTATTTATGCAATTTAAGTTTGGATTTCTTGATTTCTATCTTCTATCTAATCTTTCTTAATCAAATCATCACATAATCATGGGATTTAACATGTTCTTCATAGGATTTGTTGGTTCTTCCATGATTAGTGAGTAGTCTTTTAGGATCTTGGGATGAGGTAGATTTAGGGTGATCCAATGGTTGATTCATGATGTTTAGGTTTATATATACCAATTTCCCTTCTTGCTAAGTGTGCTTAATGCTAGATTAGGTTAGAGATAATCAATCTAGGCTTTAGGGAATTTCACACCCAGAAGGTGTTTGATGAAATTCCCCAAAGAACTTAGTATGAAATAAACATGTTTAGCCTATGAGAGTAGTTGTCTAGGGTGTTTATTGGTTGATTTGAATGTTGAATTTAATGCTTGATAATCATTCTATCACAAATGAGAATTTGTTCTTGATTTAGTGATTAGCAAAGTGATTAGTACCTTGAGAGAGGATTAGTCATAATTAGTGATCTTAACCTAGGGATTAGCATTGTTTGAGTATTGAACATCATGAATTAGCTATGGGATCATCTCATTTCCATAACCTCATCCTTGGATTCGACTTTTATTATTGCATTTAACCTCGTTTAGTGTTGTTAGTTCTTGTTCCTTGTTTCTTTTGAATTAGATTGCTAGAATTAATCCCAAAACCAAATCATATTTGCTTAACTTGAATAGTTCTATGCATTCTTGGTGCTTGAGACACTAAAACCCATTTGGATTGATCCTTAAATACCACAATGATATGAGTGGGATTTGAATAATTGATTAGTAAAAATCCTACTATCAATGAGTCCGCGGTTTGAGAGACTTGCATATATAACTTCTTGACATGGGTCAAAAGAGATTCGAATTTCCCATTCAATTCATTGTACATACAATCTATCTTGACGTCGAATCCTTTCGCCGTCTTCTCGTTGCTTTGAGTGAGTAGTTGAATCGACAGCTCGAGCTTCGCTATTTGGGCAGCAAACTCACTATTACTTATTTAAAGTAGTCTGAATCGTGTTCTAAAACATTTTTAATGTTTTTGTTGAATCCAATTGCCCATTATGTTTGACCTGTTGTTAAGCACCTCCGATGGTTGATAACGATTAAAAAGAAAAAAAGTTGGTTTGTTTTCGATTCCTTTTGCCATTTTGTCATTTGGAGAGAGAGAGAGTCTCTAACCAAACCAAGAGCGTAGACATGTGAATTGTGAATTAAGACTAAAATGTCAAATCTAGATCGGTTTGATTCTTGAAAAACATAGTTGAAGTATAGACGTCTAAATTTCGACAAACAAAGTTAGGTTATTTGGACTAAAACTATTCAAGTTATAAAAAAAAAGTGTGCCAAGTCTGACTGGACCTGTAAATGAATACGCTATAGTTTTTTTTTATGTATTTCTAATAATTCTTAACTTTATAAATCTGCTTCCAAGTACATGGCTATTGGTATGCATGTTGAGTTTTTGGCAAACTAATTGTTTTGGTTCTGTAGATGACTCGACCACCAATAGTAGGTGGGCACTCATTTGAGAGAGGACCGAATTCCGAACCTAGTGGCTCCCAACTTGTTGGTTCCCAAAGACGCGTTTCCCCTAGACTTTTGGATTCAAACATTGCAAACTCTGAACCAATGGAAGATAGAGAAGAAATTGCAATAGTAAGTGATATTCGAATTCTCCACCCATCTCGAAGAAATGGTGCTAATTGGTACTGTTTTTCTTTTTGAATATACTATATATTGTAACAATAATTGGATGTAAATACTTTATTTTCATAAGTAACAGGTTCAATAAAAACACTGAAGTATCAACTTGTGTTCGAAAGATCTGACAATAGACAGTCTTACACTAGAAGAGAAAAATGAAATCTATTCTAAGGTAAATCTTAAAATCTTGTACTTTTGTTGTGATTGTTAATTTGTTAACATTCAGATATGAGTTGTAAACACAAAGATTTTTCGTTTATGTGCTTCCAAATATTATTGATTGAAGTTTGGTTCATGTACTCGTGCTTTTTTGTAGATCGTTGAGCATCAAAACAAAGTCGTATATTTGGACTTGGATCATTCCAAAATGGTGTTTCCATGTCTTCAGAGGCTTCGTCAGTTCCCCCACAAGCTAATGAAGAAGTTGGAACGTTAACTCGTCGAATGAAAGAGCTTGAAACTGAATTGCAAAAGAGTCCTGATGAGAATGCACTCTTCAAGAAATGACTTGAAGCAATGATGACTTCTACTTCGCCACAACCTC
Source organism: Eutrema heterophyllum (assembly GCA_002933915.1). Classification (NCBI taxonomy): domain Eukaryota; kingdom Viridiplantae; phylum Streptophyta; class Magnoliopsida; order Brassicales; family Brassicaceae; genus Eutrema; species Eutrema heterophyllum. Next base: position 144,753 of record PKMM01048876.1, on the reverse strand, counting down.
TCATGAATAGTTTGGTTGCTGGTACTACTTAATTGGCTTTTAGTTTGTTTTTTTATTGTTACTTAATAGGGTGTTGTTTTATTTTCTATTTCTGTTTAACGTCACTAAGTTCGACGTTGGTTACCGTATTCAAGCGAGGGGAACATCATCGAGAGGAATTGATACTCCCTCCTCAATGATTTCATTGGCATGGTATGGTTTAAGTCTTTGGCCGTTTGCAACAAATTCTTCTCCATTCTTGTTCACAAGAACAACGGCTCCATAAGATCTCACTTCTTTGATCACAAAGGGACCGAACCATCTAGACCGTAGCTTCCCGGGAAATAGCCTCAACCGTGAGTTAAACAACAACACTTGGTCCCCGGCCTTAAAGTCCTTACGCACAATCTTCTTGTCGTGAAAGGCCTTGGTCCTTTCTTTGTAGATCTTTGAGCTTTCATAGGCGTCAAGCCTAATCTCGTCAAGCTCTTGGAGTTGGATCAAACGCCTCTCTTGTGCCGTCTTGAGATCAAGGTTTAAGAGCTTCACGGCCCACATGGCCTTGTACTCAAGTTCGAGCGGTAAGTGGCATGACTTCCCGTAGAGAAGATTGAACGGTGTAGTCCCAATAGGCGTTTTGAAAGCCGTCCGGTATGCCCACTATGAATTGTCTAACTTATTAGCCCAATCCTTCCTCGAACTACCCAGGGTCTTCTCTAATATGGCCTTGATTTGTCGGTTTGAGACCTCCACTTGGCATCTTGTTTGAGGGTGGTATGGTGTGGCCACTTTATGCTTAACACCGTGCTTCTTGAGTAAACTCTCGGAAACCTTGTTGATGAAGTGGCTTCCCTCATCGCTTATGACAACCCTTGGCACCCCAAACCTCGGAAAGATGATAGACTTGAAGAGCTTGAGAACTACCTTAGCATCATTGGTCGGACTAGCGATTGCTTCGACCCACTTAGACACGTAGTCCACCTCTACCAAGATATATTGGTTGCCATATGAAGAGGGGAATGGTCCCATGAAGTCAATGCCCCAAACGTCAAAGATTTCAACCTCAAGAATGGGATTTTGAGGCATCTCATCCCTCCTAGCAATGTTCCCCTTTCTTTGGCACGCATTATAAGTGGAGACAAAAGCATGAGCGTCTTTGAACAAAGTAGGCCACCAAAAACCAGATTGGAGAACCTTTGTCGCCGTCTTGAAGGAAGCAAAATGACCTCCATAGGCCGAGCCATGGCAATGGAATAAGATTCCATTCATTTCTACTTCCGCCACACATCTTCGATATAAACCATCCGAACACAACTTGTATAAGAACGGTTCATCCCAATAATACATCGTGACGTCATGAAAGAATTTCTTCTTCTTGTAGCCTTCCAAGTTGGGCGGCTCTCTTCCACAAACCAAGTAATTTACCAAATCCACAAACCAAGGTAGCTTTTCATCCATTAATCCTTTAGCTTCCTCAAAACCCTTTCATTGCATTGGTGCCCTTCTTCATCTACCAAATCCCCAGCTGCATCTCGAATTAAAATTTGTGGATTATTCATCTTTGCTGGCTTTTTGGCCTTTTTGTTTGTGCGTTCTAACTTTGCTAACTCTTGATTGCTGAGATGAATTAGCCTTTAGCCTTTGATCCTTGTTGGTTTTGGTTCTGCGATTAGGCATGCACCTGAAAGGTACAAGAAAAAGAAATAGAAACGCGTAAGTAACAAAAATAAATTAAAAAGCTTAGACGAAATTCTACTACTAGAATCTGTAGGCAAATTAAAGGTCCCCGGCAACAGCGCCAAAAACTGATCGGTCTAGTTTATCCCTAGAAAACCTCTTCCAGTGCACAGAAAAGCAGAAGTAATATAAAGGGTATCGAATCCCTAGGGACCTATTATTGCACTGCAAATTCGTCGATTCAAATTAAGCTAAGCGGAAGATATTGTAAAGTAGAAAAGTGACAGCAAATAAAACTATGTGAAAACTTGTTTTAATTCAATTGGAGACAAATGTTAAGCCTAGGGAATTTCTCTGGAAAGTCGGAATTGTAAATCAGAGAGAAGTTAGGATTTCAATGAAGAACCGTTCTAGAACTCGAATCACTATGATATAATTCACCAACTTTCGCTGCGTAAATTATATATGTCTAAATCCTAGAATTCCAAATTTCTTTGTAAATTCAAGTAATTAAACAAGCATTAAAGGACAAGCTCGATTTGTTCACAAAATACCTAAGCCAAATTTCTTTGCACTAAGTTATTTTGCTCATCAAAGATAGTTGAAGCAATTGATAACACTTTCACATAAATCAATTAACATAAGACTCTAGAATAAGCATTAAACACAATCTAAGATCAAGAACTAGAAGATAACCTAACAAATTCAATCCGATCTAACAATCTATGACCAACCTTTGAAAACCCTAAACCTAACAACCAAACTACTCAGACATGATCAATGGAACATAAATCATAGATGGATATAATTGCATAAGAGAAATATTTAATGAAACAAAAAAGGTTCGAATTCTTTTCTCAAACGAACAGAGCCTCAGAATTGTCTCCCCGAAGCTTACAAAGTTGCCAAAGGCTAAAAATCTCAATAGAAAATAAAGTGTGCTCTAAAAAGTGGCTAAAAATATGTATAAATACGTCTTCAGTCGTTCAGGGTCGAAATTGGGTGGATCTGGGCCGAAAAAGAAAAGTCGAATTTTTTTTTTGCCTACGGGACCAAATCTGTTGATCTGGGTTTCTTGATCGGTCGTTTTGGTGCCCGCAGATGGGTCATTTCTGTGCATGCTTCTTCTGCTCGCCAGGGGGGACCGTCTTCACATAAATTGGCATAACTTTTGATTGCACCGTTGGAATTGCCTCAAATCACTTCCAAATGAAAGCTAATCCATTGTTCTATCTTGTATCAAAATTTGAGCTCGATCCATCGGTGGGAAGTACTTCAACGAATGACAAACTTCTGACGCCTCTGCATGATTATGCATCTGCATATGCTCATTTACACCCAAAACAGCTCCTTTTCTTCCCAAGTGACCAAAAACCTGAGAAGACTCGATAAAGGACTAAATGACTCTAAAAACACACTTTGAATCGATAAAAACTACGAATATCATAGTTGAAAACCGGTAAAAACCACAATATATCAATGAAATTCTTGGTTTTGAACAAGCCGGCAATCTACAACGTCATACTCGGGACGCCGTGGTTACTCGCAGTGATGGACGTCATCTCAACTTACCACCAGTGCGTCAAGTTCCCGACACCATACGGAATCTTCACTCTTAAGGGGAACCAATCGATGTCTCGTTTGTGCTACATCAATGAGTGCATCCTACGAACCGCACCTCGGACATGCGTGATCAGTACGAATCTAACTTCAACCGACCTGCTAAACAAGAAGAATAATCCCAATTTGCCAAAGCGAGAATCGATCATACAAGTTAGCATCGACGACTTCAAGCCCGAGAGATACATCGGTATTGAAGCCGAGCTGGATGAAAAGATCAAAAGCGACTTCATTCGCTTCCTCAAGAAAAACGTGTCGACTTTCGCTTGGCCCATCGACGATATGCCCGAGATCGATCCAAAAATCACATGTCACGAACTCACTATCGACCCAACCTTCAAACCAATTAAACAGAAAAGACGGAAGCTCGGCCCAGAGAAGGCTCAAGTAATAAACGACGAGGTCGAACGATTACTCGGAGCAGGATCGATCACTGAGGTCAAGGACCCAGACTAGCTGGCTAACCCCGTCGTCGTCAAAAAGAAGAACGGCAAATGGAGAGTATGCGTTGATTTAACTGACCTCAACAAAGTCTGCCCGAAAGACAGTTTCCCGCTCCCGCATATTGATAAGCAACTGCGGGGAACGAGCTCCTTTCCTTCATGGATGCCTTCTCCGCTTACAACCAGATACTCATGCATCCCGACGATCGCGAGAAGACATATTTTATCATAGATCGAGGCATCTATTGCTATAAGGTCATGCCGTTCGGCCTGAAAAACGCTGGAGCAACTTACCAAAGGCTCGTCAACCGCATGTTCGCGAGTCAGCACAATGGAAGTTTACATCGATGATATGCTGGTGAAATCTCTCATCGCCAAAGATCACGTCTGACACCTCAAAACCTGCTTCGACATACTTAACCAATACGGTATGAAGCTCAACCCCACTATGTGCACCTTCGGAGTCACATCTGGCGAGTTCCTCGGCTACATCGTCACTCGAAGGGGAATCGAAGCTAATCCAAAATAGATCTCGGCGATCCTCGACCTCTCATCACCGACAACAAAACGCGAAGTCCAAAGGTTAACGGGTCGGATTGCCGCACTCAACAGATTCATCTCCCGATCTACGGATAAATGCCTATCGTTCTACCAATTACTCCGCGGTAACAAGCACCTCGAATGGGACGATAAGTGCGAAGAAGCATTCAGATAACTCAAAGAATACTTATCAACCCCACCCGTCCTGGCAAAACCCGAGGACGATGAAAATATCTACCTTTACATTGCGATCTCAACAACAACAATAAGCGGAGTGCTAGTTTGGGAAAATCGAGGTGAACAAAAACCCATTTTCTACATCAGCAAATCTTTAGACGGGGCCAAAACAAGATACCTTACACTCGAGAAACTCGCCCTAGCTGTAATCATCTCAGCTCGGAAACTCAGTCCTTATTTCCAGTCTCATTCAATCACAGTCCTCACCAATAAGCCCCTGCGAAAGATTTTACACAGCCCGACCCAGTCCGGCAGACTCGTTAAATGGGCAATCGAGTTAAGCGAATACGGCATAGAATTCAAGAGCAGAACCAGCATTAAGTCCCAGGTTCTTGCCGACTTCCTTATCGAGTTACCACAAGAACTAACGATCACCGAGCTCCCAGGAGCGGAAAACTGGCTCCTTCATGTCGACGGTCCGTCGTCACACTGGGGTTCGGGAGTCGGCATCCGCCTCCAATCACCGAAAGGCGAAATTTTGGAGTAATTCTGGCTGGAATTTTAAGCATCAAACAACGAGGCCGAGTATGAGGCACTTCTAGCAGGACTGCGATTGGCCAAGGTAATTGGAGTAACACACATACAAGCGTTCTACGAGTCATAGCTTGTCGCTAGTAAATACAGCGGCGAATACAACGCAAAGAACGATCGCATGGACGCATATTCAAAAGTTAGTAAAGGAACTCGCTGCCGAATTCCAATCTTTCGACCTCACCAAGATACCTCGCGGAGAAAATGCCCCAGCTGATGCGCTTGCCGCCTTTGCTTCAAGCTAAGATCCTCATCTCCGACGTACAATCCCGGTCGAAAGCATCTCACGACCAAGCATTGAACCATCCAAGGGTTGCAACGTGATCACACGTAGACGTAACTACGAAACGCAACCCGTTGCCAATCCCAAACCGCGAAGAGCAAGGAACAATCCGGATCCCGAACCCAACCTGAAGATAACGAAGAATCTGAGGGACTCCATGTCCTTTTGAAATGTGTCACAGGTAAAGATATTCATGAAGTCATGAGTAAGGTACACGATGGAGAAGGCGGAAATCACGCCGGAGGTCGCCTTTGGCCTTAAAAATAAAGAAGGGAAGCTACTACTGGCCAACAATGGTAGCAGACTATGAGAAGTTCGCCGCCAAGTGTGAAATGTGCCAAAGACACGACCCGATAATAAACTTCCCAACCGAGCTACTCACCACTTCGACGGCCCCTTACCCATTCATACGATGGGTAATGGATATCATTGGTCCACTCCGCCGTTCTACCAATCAGAAGCAATACATCTTGGTCATGACTTACTACTTTACCAAATGGGTCGAGGCTGAATCTTATGCCGAGATACATGCTCTCGATGTCCAGAAATTCGTTTGGAAATACATCATATGCCGACATGGAGTACCATACAAGATCGTCACAGACAATGGACCGCAATTCATTTCAACTTTATTCAGCGATTTTTGTGCTAAATGGAAAATTTGACTAAGTTTCTCCACGTCGAGGTACCCACAAGGAAACGGAAAAGCCAAAGCAACCAATAAGACTATCATCGACGGACTTAAAAAATGACTTGATACGAAAAAAGGATTATGGGCCGATGAGTTAGACGGAGTTCTCTGGTCCCACCGCACTACACCTCGCCGATCTACTAGGCAATCCCCATTTTCTAGTATAAGCTTTATGTCCAGCCGAACTCGATATTCCAGGCATACGCCGAACAATGCTGACTCAAAATCCAGGAACTCAAACAGTTCATATCTTGTTTAAGGCCGAACTCTTCAGTTCGAACTATAGTCTGAAACGACTAAGTAAAATAAAAGCCGAACTATCACAGTTCGCCGAACTCAAAACAGTTCGAATCTTCTTAAGCCGAACTCCTTAGTTCGCACTTAAAACCATCGCGGTTTCACACATCGACGTCATGGCCAGACGATCGATAGCACTCCTCAGGGATGCAAACATCAAAAAGTCAACATCCGTCTCGCAAAAGCCGGGGCTTTTCCCGCATTAAAATTCGTCCTCAGACCATCCGAACTAAATAAGCCGAATTACCTCGCACACTCGGATTCGATATGGGGACCCGGAGTATCTTGAGATAAGCAAACCTTCGCAGTCTCATGCTAAGCTCTCGGGGTGAAGCCGAACGACACATTCTCGTAAAATTAAGCCGATTTTCTCAACAATTGCAAATTTCATAAGCCGATTTCTCAACAACCGCAAAGTTAGTAAGCCGATCCTCAGCGATCGCCGATCTAGAATTGATCGAAAGCCGAGTTCATCTAACGTACCCCGGCTAAGACAGTATTATGTACGGCACCAATTTGGTACGTGGGGAACTCGAGAGGATCGTATCATTTTACGACCTTATGCGGATTAACAAAATAATCTCGCCTTAGGACGAATTCCTCAGTTCGCGCCAAATCCGAACTCGAAGTTCGCACGACAGTCGATTGATTAGGTAAAATAAGATTCACCTTTAGTCTAGATTGACTAAGTATAAAAATCAAACAGTAAAAATTGACTTGAGTAAATTCATTTCATCAAGAAATCACCGAGTTACAAAATCCACCACGGGCGGTTCAAGAAAAAGCCTCATTAGAGTGGCCTAAACATACAGAAAAATAAAAAAGATGGGAAGTTTAAGGAGATTCGCGCCTCCTGATCTCCTCAGACATTCTCAGGCCCATACTCGAGTCCATCGACCCCCACTCATTAACACCGGTCGGTACTTTGGTTCCTTCAGAACCAAGATGAAGACCCGGAGGAATGCCGGTATCCGAGATTGAAGACACCTTGAAGTCTCCATCTTCAAGCTCTTCGATGACCAAGACCTGCATCTCGGCCGTCATCTTTTTCTCCTCCGTCACATAATGGTCAAGCGTCTCCGGGGGAATGTAAATCCCTCTGTCCACAAGCCGATTTAGGCACTTCAAGGTACCCGTGACCTAACTGAAGACGAGCTGCCTTTTATTCGCCACATCAAGCCTGGTGATGTAATCCCTTATCTTCTCAAAACGAGCAAATAGCTTTACTGCCATTTCCCTTCGGAGGTCCCTCTCCTTAGTCACCCACATGGATCGAAAAGCCTTAAGCCTCTTTTTCTCAGACTTCAAGAAATCTGCAGCCTTCCGTTTCTTAATGACTGTAACGCCCGCGTTCCGGAAGAATTGATTATTGGGGGAAATAATTAATTTGGGTTTGTTCCGGGGTAGTATCGATCGATACCTGTCGGGGGTAGTATCGATCGATAATGGCCTGTATCGGTCGATACCAGTCGGGGTTTCCTTATTATCTTCTTCCTCTTCTCTTCTTACGGGGGATAAAACCATTCTTTTGGGAAAAATCAGAATTGGTCGTGAGAGAGAGAGAGAGGGAGAGAGAGAAAGGGAAAGAAGAGCTTGGTGAAGCTTGGATCTTGCGAGATCAAGAGAGTTTGAGCTTGGAGAGAAGCTTGAAGAAGAGATTGGAAGAGCGTGGTTTTGGCGTGAGCTAAGGGGGAAGAGAGGGAGGTCTTCTAGAGCTCGATCCATCCTATCTAAGGTGAGTTGTGACCAAAGGTTAGCAATTCAGCTAGTGTGGTGCTTTGTTAAGCTTGATTGATGAATTTTGTGGCTTGTGTTGGCGATTTCTGGGTTTAGATTTCGGGAAGGTTGTGAGTCGCAGGGGAGTATCGATCGATACCATGGGTGTATCGATCGATACCAGTCCCTTGTCGGTAGGCTTATGTTGTTTCAGTATCGATCGATACCAGTCGTGTTGTTTCAGTATCGATCGATACCAGTCCCTTTTTGGTTGACGTGTTTTAGTATCGATCGATACCAGGGGTGTATCGATCGATACCAGTCGTTGGTTGTGCCTTGAAAGCGTGTTGTGTGTTTACTTTTCAGGCGGTGTGTTTAGCTTTTCCTGGAGTAGAATTGCTAGGCGTTGGTTTAGTTTTTCATGGGATTGAATTGCTAATTGTGCTGGAAGTTTTAATTGGTGTTAATTAATTCTTCGTGTTGTAAATTGCTAATTGTTGTGCTTGTTGGTAGCCTGTTGTTGGGAGGATCAATCTCACTCAGCGTTTGGTTAGCCAAATGTTGATGCATCACTTTTGTCGATGCAGGTAAAGATAAGGCGTGATCGTGGAATCGAGGCAGTGAAGAGGGGATGATTAGGACTCGGGGTTTTTGTTGTTATTGTTGTTGCTTTTGCTGTTATATAACTGTTAGCTTGTGTAAGCCGTAGAACTTGTTCTTGTGTTGTTTCATTCAAAAAAAAAATAAATAAAAAATAAAGAGCGGTCGTTTCAGTTTGGTATCAGAGCCCATACGGTTCTAGGAGCCTAGGTGGTTCTAGAATAAATTGGGTGTTGTGTGGGGGTCTTAGAATCATCCTCTTCGAGCCTTGCGAGATTCCACGGTGAGTATCTTTATTGTGATGATTGTTTTTAGTTTTCTTAGCTTGTGCTTCTGCACGTATGCAGATGGCTAGAGGGCGTGGTAGAGGTCGTGGCCGTGGTAGGGGTCGTGGCCGTGTGCCGGAGGAGCAGGTCGAGGAGTCGCGTGCGAGTCAGGTTGGGTCTGAGGG
>PKMM01048876.1:78237-133812 GCA_002933915.1 Eutrema heterophyllum | reverse complement strand
TTTTTCGAATTCTCATAGGGAATTTGAGATTTCTTTAAAGAAATGAGAAAACTAGTAAATGATGCCTCTCCTTCCACCTTTAGGAGGCTCTAGTTCCTATTTCTAGTCTCAACACTCCATCTTGTGTGTCTTAATCAAAAACGGTATGTTCTTAACATTTTGGCCTTATATTGCTCTTTTGGGCTTGAATTGGACCGCTTACTAGACGAAATCCCATTTTTCGAATTATGATAAAGAATTTGAGGTTTCCTTAAACAAATGAGAAAACAAGTAACATATCCCTCTCCTTCCACCTTTAGGAGGCTCTAGTTCCTATTTCTCTTCTCAGCACTCCATCTTGTCTTTCCTACTTAATAACGGTCCGTTCTTAGCATTTTGGCCATATATTGCCGTTTTGGGTCTGAATTGGACAGTTTACTAGATGAAATCCTGCTTTTCGAATTCTCATAGGGAATATGAGGTTTCTTTAAATAAATGAGAAAACAAGTAACATATGTGATACGGAATTGCCCAAAAATGACTCAAAGGTTGGTGTTGGATAATCCTTGACTCAAAGGTTGAGCAAGGCGGTGGAGCCTGATCGTGTGAAATCCGTGGTGCAAGAGGTTGAGGGGCGAGTGCTCTCGGGGATCCTCACAACTACACACACTAATACGCTTCCAACGAATAAGGTTAACGAGTGGTCCGCACAAAAGGGGATGGAATCCTCTTGTCACAACCGGTTTGATCACTTGGAATCACACCAAGATAATCGAAAAGTTCACACATAACCAAGGAGAATCACTCTCTCTAAAATTGCATATCACTTGCATAAGTGTTTAAAATTCAAAATTGTTCATTTTTATTCTTCACACAATACATCACTTATATAGATACAGAATTTAACTAGCTCTAGTTACTAAACTTAACTCAGGTTGAGTTAATCACACTTTGCAGAAATTAATTTAAGGAAAAGAAAAACACACTCACACAAAAGAAAATACACTCACAAAAGAAAATTCAAAAGAAAACACACTTGCAAATGATGGTGGCGCATGAACAATGACGTGTGAATAGTGCACACGATTTTGACTAGATTCAAAGTTGTGTTACCCACTTTTAATTCTCTTAAGTGTGCTTTGGCTGCTGGGGTTAGATCATAGGTTTTATGGGCTTGTTTTTGGGCTGGGAATTCACAAAAACAAGTGAGGAAAATTGTTGGGCTGTTTGGTCTTGGATCATGTTGTTAAGGGCCTTGTTTTGCACTTGGATGCAAGTTAGAACATCTAGCTGGGTTGGACCATGATTCATGTATTTAATTCCCTTAAGTAGCCCAGCAATTGCCTTAGCAAGTTTTCTGGTTCTTGCTCTTGTCATAGTGATGTGATCATGGACTGCATTGAAGACATAGATGACGAGCTGGTAACCGACGAGCATGAACCAGAACAAGAGGAACACGTTTCCAAGGAACCATTGGTCATTTCAACTAGTCCCATGACCCGAGCCAAGACTAAGAAGCTCAAGGAAGCTGTCGCAGGCATACTTAACCAAATTCAGAAGAAACCAAGTTACTTGGGCCGAGAGGGAAAAGAAGCTACACCAACTCTGGTTGTGATCCAAGCACAAGATGGCTAGTGGGCTTGTGATCTAACCTTGTACTCTTTTTCCTGGCCTTGATTTTGTCCCACTTGGGTTTTGCAAGGTTGGGTTTTAATGAGGCAAAGTTAGATCACTCTATCTAAGCCCACTCGCCAAACCCATGAAGAAAAGCTCATGAATTTCAAATTCAAACCTTCCCTCACATGCTTGCTGCCACTTCTGCGCATGACCAGATGCCCACACCTCCTTGCTTCACTCATGCTCAGAACTGGAACCCATACCTCCTTGTTTTATTCCTTTCTTTATGTTTTTCCTTATTATGAGCCCATGCTCATTTGTTTTATGCTGTCTTTAGTTGCCCTAGTTGTAGAGCTTATTTAAGCTCAGTTCTGTTTCAGTTGTAAGGCACCTTTCATTTTAATCAAAAAAACTCAGTTTACTTATCTCCTGGATTTAGAGAGAGAGAGAATCCTTTCTTCTTCCTTGTTACTGGTGCGTAATATCCAGTATTACGAATCTACTTAGGTGTGTCATATCCAGAGTAGTTCGTTGGTAAAACAAAGGGCCTTCCATCTCCTTTGCGTGACCATTCCTTCCACAACCCTTGAAGCCCTTGTGCTTGCAAGGCCTATCCGGTTTCTGCCCAGTCTTAGAGTGCCGATTCTAGGGAGTTCATATTAAGTGGTATCAGAGCTTCGCTCTACAAAAATCTGGGTAATTTCTTTCCTTTATTTTATTTTCGTTTCTGTTCTTATTTTTCTTCTTTGTGATTTTGTGTTATTTAAGTGTTGTTTTTTTTCGTTTCAATAACTCAAAAAAAATAATATATATATATATAACTCGTTAGTTTATCTAAGAGAATTCAAAAAAAAAAAAAAGAGATCTACTTAAGGTTCGTTTCAATCTACAAATTTAGTTCTAAAGGTGGAATGTTCGAGCTGTTTCAGTTTGTTAGTTAAGTGAAGTCTAGAACGCTTGTTTCTCTTAAAAAGAACTAGTTACTGGTTTGCGTGTGGTTTTCATTTTTTTCAGGATAAGATGGCTGACGATGAGGAAGAGACCAGCACCATGCGAAACAATAAACTAATGATGGACGCTATGATGACTCGTATGCAACAGATGATGAACACTACTCTAGATGCTAAGCTAGAGGCCTTCCGACAAGAGATAACCGAAGGACAAGCGCAGAGTGATACTAGAGCTCGTAATAGGGCACCTAGAAGAGAAGCAGACCAGCAAAGACAACACAGAGATGAAGAGTCCGATGAGTACTATGGCAGAGATGGTATAATGTAAAACTCTCTAAAAATCGAACTCTAAGGTCTGGGCAGAACAGGATAATCCTTGCAAGCGCTGGAGCTTCAAGGCGTGTGGAGGTGAGAGGCGTTGCACAAAGGGGATGGAGAATTCTTTGATAAACCGTGTTGTTCTGCTGAGGATATTACACACCACAGTAGAGCAACGAACTGGATATGACACACCAGTATGAAGCTAAGAGAATCACTCTCTGAGCCAAGAAGAAGAAGAAAACGTTTTCTTTGATAATATGAAAGCTGAGTTGCGACAAACTGAAGGAACTAGGGTTTAAAGGAGAAACAACAAAGAAAAGAGATGGGCCACCAAAACAGATGGGCCATAAGTCTGATTTTTGAAAATAAACTAATGCTGGGCCAAAAAAGAAATAGACTAGTCTTAAAATAAATTGTGTTGGGCTTGATAGAAATCGCCAAAGAGATAGGCTGGTCAAGGCTTCAAGTTGGCGAGTGAGCTAAGGTGGTGAACTAGTTTTGCCTCGTTAAAAACCTATCTCCGTAAAACCCATTGGGACAAAAACGGAGACAGGGAAAAAGAGCACAAAACTAGATCACAAGCTCACTAACCTTCTTGAACTTGGATCATCACTAATGTAGCTCCATTTCCCATTTGATTCAAGTGATTTGGTTGCTCCTGGATTTGGCTAAGTATTCCAGTAACAGTTTCCTTGAGCTTCTTGGACTTGGATCGTGTTATTGGACCAGTTGGGATTGTCAAAGGCTCCTCGGCTACAAGCTGCTCCGGTTCATGTTCCTCAGCTACAAGCTCACCATCTGATTCCAGCTTCATGTTGTGAATGTCGTCCATGATCACATCATCCCCCTCCTCTTGAAAAGGATTTGACCTCAAATCTGGATCATCTGCAAGAAAAGAAGCTAAGTCAGAAACATTGAAGCTGTTACTTATATTGTACTTACCTTGTAGATCAAGCTTGTAGGCGTTGTCACTGATCTTCCTTGTGACTTTGAAAGGACCATCGATTCTAGGCATCAATTTGGACTTCCTTTGTTCTGGAAATCGCTCTTTCCTCAAATGCACCCAAACTAGGTCTCCTTCCTCAAAGACCATCTCGCGCCTGCCCTTGTTGGCGTGCTTAGCATACTGCCTCGTTTTCTCCTCTATGTTTGCTCTAGCTTTCTCATGAATCTGCTTGACAAGTTCAGCCTTCTGTTTTCCATCTATGCTTAATCTTTCACTCACAGGTAAAGGTGTTAGATCCAACGAAGATAAGGGATTAAAGCCATACACAATCTGGAATGGGGAAAATTTAGAAGCAGAATGCACAGCATGATTGTATGCAAATTCAATATGAGGTAGACATTCTTCCCAAGTTCTAAGATTCTTTTTAATCAAACAACGCAGAAGTGTTCCTAGTGTCCTATTAACAACTTCTGTCTGTCCATCAGTCTGCGGGTGGCAAGTAGTAGAAAACAATAGCTTAGTGCCTAGCTTAGACCATAGCGTTTTCCAAAAATAGCTAAGGAATTTAGTATCACGATCAGACACAATGGTTCTAGGCATGCCATGTAATCTAACGATTTCTTTGAAGAACAGACTAGCTACATGAGATGCATCATCAGTTTTATGGCAAGCAATGAAATGAGACATCTTTGAAAAATGATCTACTACAACAAAAATCGAATCCTTCCCTGTTCTAGTCCTAGGCAGTCCTAAAACAAAATCCATCGAGATATCAGTCCAAGGATGAGAAGGGATAGGGAGAGGAGTATACAGACCGTGAGGTTGAACCTTAGACTTAGCTTGTTTACATGTAGCACATCTGTTACAGATTCTCTCCACGTCTCTCTTCATATGAGGCCAGTGGAAGTGATCTTGCATCACCTTCAACGTCTTAGCAATCCCGAAATGTCCCATCAAGCCTCCTCCATGAGCTTCCCTGGCAAGTAAATCTCGAACAGAACAGTTAGGAACACAAAGACGATTATCAAAGAAAAGAAATCCTTCACTCCTATAATATCGACCAGCAGCAAATTTCTCACATGATTTGAACACTTCTTGAAAATCAGAATCGGAATTATACAAGTGTTTAAGTTGTTCAAATCCCAGCAGTTTAGCGTCAAGAGTAGAAAGGAGTGCGTACCTTCGAGATAGTGCATCAGCAACTATATTATCCTTACCTTTCTTGTATTTAATGACATACGGGAATGTCTCGATGAATTCAACCCACCTTGCGTGTCACTTGATGAGCTTCTGCTGACCTTTTAGGTGCTTAAGGGATTCGTGGTCAGTGTGAATGACAAATTCTTTGGGCCACAAGTAGTGCTGCCACGTCTGTAGAGCTCTCACCAAAGCGTACAACTCCTTATCATATGTTGGATAGTTGAGAGTGGCTCCTCCAAGCTTCTCACTGAAGAACGCAATAGGCTTCTTATCCTGCATTAGAACTGCTCCAATACCTACACCAGAAGCGTCACATTCAATTTCGAAGGTTTTAAGAAAATCTGGTAAAGACAAGAGAGGGGCGTGAGTGAGTTTGTTTTTCAAAGCCTGGAATGCCTCCTCTTCTGCTGCCTCCAATCGAAATCCAACATCTTTCTTTATTACTTCAGTAAGAGGAGCGGCCAGTGTGCTGAAGTCTCGTACAAAACATCTATAAAATCCAGCAAGACCGTGAAAACTTCGCACTTCTCCTACTGATTTCGGACTAGGCCAGTCTCTTATGGCTTTCACTTTCTCTTCATCGACCTTAATTCCATCTGCACTTACAAAAAATCCTAAAAAGATAAGATTATCTGTGCAAAACGTACATTTCTTAAGGTTAGCAAACAATTTTTCCTCCCTAAGCACGTTTAGAACAAATTTCAGATGATTAATATGCTCTTCTAGGTTCTTGCTGTAAATCAGAATGTCATCAAAGTATATGACATAGCTCTCCCTATGATCGACACTCTAAGGTTGGTAACGTGAAGGATAATCCTTGCAATCAGTGAGCTTCAAGGCGTGTGGAGGTGATGTGGTCGCACAGAGGAGATGGTGAACCTCTGATATACCTTTGTTCTATCAAGATATGACACACTTGAATCGAACAAGAGCCTGGATATAACACACCAAGCAAGAATTAAGAGAAGAAAAGAGATGAACTCGTCTCTCTCAAAGGAGAAGAAAGGCTGCGCCTCAAATTTAATCAAAAGGTAGGGTAAAGTTTCCAGCGACCTTACATGGGTTTATAAAGGGAAAAACGTGCCCTTAAATTTAAAGAATTGCAAAAACAACCCAAAAGAAAAGAAAATAAAAGAAAGGCACAAAACAGAAGGTCTTTTGCGCAAATAAGAGAAAAAAGGAAAGATAGAGAATAGATGAGCCTATGCTGGTCGAGAGTGTGCATCTTGAGCCTCGTTGTGGCTAGTGAACTAGGTGTGGTGATCTACCTTTGCCTCATTAAAAACCTATCGTTGAAAAACCCAAGTGGGATAAAAACAAAGATAGGGAAAAAGAGTGCAGAGATAGATCACAGCTCACTAACCATCTTGTGCTTGGATTAAAACGAGTGTTGGAGTTGTGTTGTTGTTTTCTTGATCTAAGTAGCTTGGTTGCTTCTGGATATGATTAAGAATGCAAGCAACAGTCTTCTGGAGGTCATTAGTCTTTGATCTCGTCATAGGAACCAGTGTGAACGGTCCCGACTTCTTCAAGTTCAGCTTGATCAAGTGTGTGAACGGTCACGGCTTTTTCAAGTGACTCCTTTGTTTCCTTGATCTCATGTTTCTCCTCAGGTACAAGCTTTTCATGTGTTGGTCCAATGCTGTCCATGATCACATCATCCCCTCCTTCTTGAAAAGGATTTGACCTCAAATCTGGATCATCTGCAAGAAAAGGGGCTCAGTCAGAAACGTTGAAGCTATGACTGATGTTATACTTACCTTGAAGGTCCAGTTGGTAGGCATTGTCATTGATCCTTCTTGTGATCTTGAATGGACCGTCGACTCTAGGCATTAGTTTGGACTTCCTCTGATCTGGAAATCGATCCTTCCTCAAGTGCACCCACACAAGGTCTCCTTCCTCAAAGATCATCTTGCGTCTTCCCTTGTTCCGATATTCAGCATACTTCTTCGTTTTTTCTTCTATTTTGGTCCGAGCCTCTTCATGAATCCGCTTAACCAGCTCAGCTTTCTGTTTTCCATCTAAGCTTACTCTTTCACTCAAAGGCAGAGGGGTTAAATCCAAAGGAGATAAAGGACTAAAGCCATAAACAATCTGAAATGGGGAATACTTAGACGCAGAATGCACATCATGATTGTATGCAAACTCTATGTGCGGTAGACAATCTTCCCAAGTTCTAATGTTCTTTTTAATTAGAGCACGCAGAAGAGTCCCTAGAGTTCTATTGACAACTTCTGTTTGCCCATCAGTTTGTGGGTGACATGTAGTAGAGAATAACAGTTTAGTTCCTAGCTTAGACCACAATGTTTTCCAGAAATAACTAAGAAACTTAGTGTCTCTATCTGATACGATGGTCCTAGGCATGCCATGAAGACTTACAATTTTCCTAAAGAACAGACTTGCTACATGAGATGCATCATCCGTTTTATGACAAGCAATGAAATGTGACATCTTAGAGAATCGATCTACTACTACAAAGATAGAGTCCTTCCCTGTCCTAGTTCTAGGCAGTCCTAAAACGAAGTCCATGGATATGTCAGTCCAAGGGTGAGTAGGAACAGGGAGAGGAATATACAAACCGTGTGGCATCACTTTAGATTTGGCTTGTTTGCACGTTGTGCACCTGCCACAGATCCTCTCAACGTCTTTCTTCATGTGAGGCCAATGGAAGTGATCTTGCATCACTTTCAGGGTCTTAGCAATCCCGAAATGCCCCATCAAGCCGCCTCCGTGTGCTTCCCTAACAAGCAAGTCTCGAACAGAACAGTTAGGTACACACAAGCGATTATCATAGAAGAGGAATCCCTCACTTCTATAATAATGGCCAGCAGCAAACTTTTCACAAGATTTAAACACTTCTTGAAAATCAGAATCAGAAGAGTATAAGTGTTTAAGCTGCTCAAAACCCAGCAGTTTTGCATCTAGAGTAGAGAGTAACACGTACCTTCGGGACAATGCATCAGCAACTACATTGTCCTTACCTTTCTTGTACTTGATGACGTATGAGAACGTCTCAATGAACTCTACCCACCTGGCGTGCCTCTTGTTGAGCTTGTGTTGTCCCTTTAAGTGCTTTAGAGATTCGTGGTCAGTGTGTATAACAAACTCCTTAGGCCATAGATAGTGCTGCCATGTTTGCAAAGCTCTCACTAGTGCATACAACTCTTTGTCATAAGTTGGGTAGTTCATGGTGGATCCTCCAAGTTTCTCACTAAAGAATGCTATGGGCTTCTTATCCTGCATTAAAACAGCTCCAATCCCTACACCAGAAGCATCGCACTCAATCTCAAAAGTCTTAAGAAAATCAGGAAGAGCTAAGAGAGGGGCGTGAGTAAGCTTCTCTTTTAAGGCCTGGAAGGCCTCTTCTTGCGCTGCTCCCCATCTAAAGCTAACGTCCTTCTTGATTACTTCAGTGAGAGGTGCAGCAAGGGTGCTGAAGTCTCGAACAAAACGCCTATAGAACCCAGCAAGGCCGTGGAAGCTCCTCACGTCGCTTACTGTCTTTGGGCTAGGCCAATCTCTTATGGCTTTGACCTTCTCCTCATCAACCTGTACGCCATCTGCACTCACAACAAAGCCTAAAAAGACCACGTTATCTGTACAAAACGTGCACTTCTTAAGGTTGGCATAGAGCTTCTCCTCTCGAAGTACATTTAAAACATATTGCAAATGTCCTATGTGATCTTCTAAGTCCTTGCTATAGATCAGAATGTCATCCAAATACACTACAACAAAAACTCCTATGAATGATCTCAGAACATGATTCATTAACCTCATGAATGTACTAGGTGCATTTGTGAGTCCAAAAGGCATAACTAACCATTCATATAAACCATGCTTTGTTTTAAATGCAGTTTTCCATTCATCTCCTTCTTTCATCCTAATCTGATGATATCCACTTTTTAAATCTATTTTAGAAAACATCTTAGAGCCATGCAATTCATCTAACATGTCATCTAGCCTAGGGATAGGATGTCGATACTTCACCGTAATATTGTTTATGGCTCTGCAATCAACGCACATGTGCCAGCTTCCATCCTTCTTAGGCACGACCAAAACTGGTACAACACATGGGCTCATGCTCTCCCTGATGTGTCCTTTCTCGATGAGCTCTTCGACCTGTTTTTGTAACTCCTTGGTCTCCACAGGATTGGTCCTGTATGCTGGACGGTTTGGTAGTGAAGCTCCAGGCACGAAATCAATCTGATGCTCAATGCCTCTAACCGGTGGCAGTCCAGTTGGGTTGTCTCCTGGAAATACATCTTCATAGTCCTGCAAAAGAGTTTTCATTTCACTCGGCAGCTCCGGCGCAAGATTAGTTAGGCTGCTAAGAGCTTCTTTAAAAACAATCAGAAGCAAAGGCTGTTTAGTAGCTACAGCTTGTTTAATATCACCTGATTTGGCAATGAAGTTGGCATGTTGGTGCTGGTCTGAGCTTGACTCTCGTTGCTGTAATTCTTGGGAATTTATGCTCTGCTTCATCCTCTGCTTGAGAGTCATTTGGTCTTGATGCACTTCTTGAGGCGTTAAAGGAACCAGAGCAGTCTTCTTCCCCTTGTACTCAAATGAATGGCGATTGGTGAAGCCATCATGCACTACTTTACGATCAGATTGCCAAGGTCTCCCAAGAAGGAGGTGTCCAGCAGCCATCGGGAGCACATCACACAGTATCTCATCTTCGTAAGCACCAAGTGTGCTTGGGACCAGTACTTGCTTGCTCACTTTCATCTCACCCTCCTCGTTAAGCCATTGTAGTTTATAAGGCTTTGGGTGCTTCCTAACTCTCAGACCCAGTTTGCTAACCATAGTTTCACTTGCAACATTAGTACAGCTTCCTCCGTCTATGATTAGGCTGCAAACTTTTCCTTGAACCAAGCATCTAGTGTGGAACAGGTTCTCCCTCTGCTCATGATCAGTAGTAGTAGCTTGCACACTCAGAGATCGTCTTGTGACGAGCAAATGTCCTTGTGCAGCTTGTTCTTCACACTCTGATAAGTAATCAAGGTCTGCTTCTACTTCATCTTCTGATTCCAACTCACCATTGTCTAACAGAACCATAACTCTCTTGTTGATGCACTCATTGGCGTAGTGGCCTCTTCCTTGACACTTGAAACACTTAACATCTCGAGTTCTTGTTGATGCCCTTGTTGTCTTGGTTGATCAGATAAGGTCTCATCTCTGGCCTTGGCGTCACTACTTGCTTGCCATCACTCTGAGAAGTGTTTGCTCTGTCTTCCCTTTGATAGTTTCGTCTAGAAACAGCCTGCCCACACCCATAGCTGGGACGTGAAGGACCCCTCCTTTTGAGCTGCTGCTCTATCAGAATGGCTTTGTGCAACATTTTTTCTAACTCCACATAATGTTGCATCTCTAATCTGTCTTGGATGTCTCGGTTTAATCCTCCTAAGAAGCGTGACATGGTAGCTTCTCTATCTTCTGAGATGTCAGCACGAATCAGAAGCGTCTCCATCTCTTGGTAATAGTCCTCTACGCTACTGCTTCCTTGTGTTAGCTTTCTGAGCTTGCTGTGTAGCTCACGGTGGTGATGACTTGGGACAAACCTCTTTCTCAAGACTCTCTTCATCTTTGTCCAAGTACTCACTGGTTCTTCATCATTTCGCCTTCTAGAAGTGACAAGTTGATCCCACCAGCTGAGAGCATAGTCATTGAATTCTGTTGGAGCTATCCTCACTTTGTTGAGCTCTGTATAGTTTTGACAATTAAAAACCAGCTCTATCTTTTTCTCCCACTCCAAGTATGCATCAGGATCACTCTTGCCATTGAAAGGTGGGATCCTAAGCTTAAGACCTCCAAAACTGTCTCTACCTTCTTCACCACGTCTATGTCTTCTCTGGCTTCCCCTGGTTGAATCACTCTCTTCGCTATAGTAGCTTGCTGTCTCATCATCTCTACGGTGTCTTTGTTGATCTGCTCTTCTTCCAGCTCTAGTACGAGCTCTCCTCCCTTGATTATCACTCTGTGATTGCTCTCCAGCTGCTTGTTGCTCTTGTTGAAAAGTTTCAAACTTGGCATTCATCATCTGCTCCATACGAGCCAGCATTGCATCCATCATCAGCTTGTTGTTCCTCATGGTACTGGTTTCCTCTTCATCTTGACCTGCAAAGGAGATACAAGAAAACAACCAATAACTAGTTCCTTTGAAAAGACAAAACAGAAAAAAAACAAAGCGCACAAGTAAAAGGAGAGAAACAGGTTCTGTGTTGAATGTGTAACTACTGTGGGGAAGCTAAACACGTTTTCTGGTCTTAGCTAGGGGTAATAACAAAGTCTCTTGGCTTAGACAACTCACTAGAAGCAATCCTAACACAAAAATTTTCGACAGACCTAAGATTACAAAAAATGGAAAGTTTGATCTTCCCCCTCTAAGAACCCTAGCGCCGCGCACAGCTTCTTCTTCCTATGATATCTCTTTTTTTTTTTTTTTTGATTTCTGAATGAAACTAACTGCTAAAACAGGTTACTAATGGCGAACTAACATAGAAACTACAGGAAGCAAGACTCCCTAAACATAGAAAATCAAAGATAACAAGACTGCAAAAATCAACAGAGTTGGAAAAGTTTAAGAACAGAGTTGGAACGAGATTACCTAGTGACTTAGAGCGTTGCTCTGATACCACATGACATAGCTATTAATCAAGCAACAAATTCCCGAAAAGAAGGAAAAACATATTCCCGAAAAGAAGGAAAAAGACTCGTTATTGTTTTACCTTCTAACGGCGCGTTTTTGAACTCACACGGATTTCTAACCAGTCCCAACGGATAGATGAGCGTGTGAACTTCAAGACGCGCCTAGGTATTTTTGATTTTGAGAAGTCTATAAATATGTAACTCCTTGTAACATTTCGGACACACTGAGATAATAGAAATCTCTAAGAGATAATAAAATCTCTCCATTCTTATTCTCATCCTTATTCATTCTTCTACTTTCAATCAAACTTAACTATGAATTCTAACATGGTATCAGAGCGTTGATCCATAAACAAGATCAAGCTTTTGATTCTCTATCTCTTTTGTTTTCGAAATCACCATTGTCACAACCCAGAAATTTCAGAAACTTCTCTTGAAGATTCACGCCTTCTCCTCCCTCATATTCAAAGCTTCCGCAGCATTCACAAGCTCTACAAAGCTCCAAAATCTGACCATTGGATCTACTGCTCAACTTTCTCTTCGAAGAATTTCTTTGGTTATTTTGGAAATACATCCTTCTAACTTTCTGGAAAAGCTTTGAGATTGATATATTCATCCTAGACGAGCTGTGTGAAGTTAGAGTGGTTTATTTCTGGAAATCTCTCAAAGAAAATTTTCCCAACTCTGAGATTGATATTTATTCATCCTAGACGAGTTGGTGAAGTTGAGAGGTGTAGTTTCAAACGGCTAATCATAAGTGTTAATCATGGAGGAGACAAAACCAACCGCAATAAGAGTCATCCTAAGAGGAGAAAACTATCTCCTATGGTCACGATCCACAAAATCCAACCTATATGGTCGTGGCTTGTGGAGTCAAGTCGAACCAGCCAAAGGGAAAGAGCTTCAAGAAGGAGATGAAGAAGCTTTGGAAAAATGGCTGCAAAAAGATTAAATGGTGCTCAGTATAATCCACAACTCCTTGAGTGATTTAATATTTGAATCTTACTCATACTGCGAGACAGCTCAAAAACTTTGGACAACTCTCAAGAAGGTGTATGGAGACATCACCAACCTTTCAAGAGTGTTTGAAGTGAAGAGAGCTCTCAGTAATCTCACTCAAGAAGATCAAGATTTTTCCAAACACTTTGGTAAATATAGGTCTTTACTCGCTGAATTGGATATGCTGAGGCCAAGCACAAAAGACCTCAAAATTATTGAGGAAAGAAGAGAGCAAGACAGAGTGTTCGGACTTCTCCAATCCCTCCATCCAAAGTTCAATGATCTTATCAAATACATCTTAAGGGAGGAGAAGCTACCAAGCCTTGAAAACGTCTGCTCTCAAATCCAAAAGGAGCAAGGCTCTCAAGATCTCTTCAACAAAGGAGAACTGCCAACGGCAAACAAAGGGTTATACAAAGCCCCATTCAGTTCCAACAATAAAGGAACGACAAACCAATGTGAACATTGCAAGAAAATCGGCAAATTCAACCAAGGAAGAGGGCACACCAAGGAGGAATGCTTCATCCTTCACCCTCACCCTAGGACCAACTACAGAGCAAGGCAACAAGCAAATGAGGCAATCGCTTCAAACTATGCTCCAGCCTCTCAATCAACCACATTACTTGGACTTAATCCAACTGTTATACCAAACGGCCAGTCTAACCAAGCTTCTACTTCAGAGAACAATGGCATGATCACCATGAGCAAGTCAGACTNAGGAAATTTAAATCTCTTTGGAAATGAATCTAGTGCTTTCTACTTGCCTACATTTAGCAATAATTTGGTCTCGGTAAAAAGAGCTACCACTGATCTAAATGCTTATGCTATATTTGGACCTAACAGCTTTCATTTTCAGGATATTAAAACCGGTGAAGTTTTAGGGAAAGGAAACACGAAGGGAGAGTTGTATACTCTAGAAGATCTCAACCATTATAGAAGTTCCAACTCTGCCAGCTTGCCGTTTATTAATTCCTGTCATATAGCTAGTAGTTCAAATGATTTATGGCATGCTAGATTAGGCCATCCTCATTCTAGAGCTTTAAAATTAATTATGCCTAATGTTGTCTTCGATAATTCTAAGTGTGAGTCTTGTATTTTGGGAAAACATTGTAGAAGTGTTTTCCAAAACTCCATATCAATATATGAGAATTGTTTTGATTTAGTTCACTCCGATGTTTGGACTTCACCATGCCTATCTAGAGATAATTTAAAATACTTTGTGACATTTATAGATGAAAAATCGAAATATACATGGGTCACATTGTTACCATCTAAAGATAGAGTATTTGAGGCATTTGTCAATTTTCAAACATATGTGACTAATCATTTCAATGCCAAAATTAAGGTACTAAGATCGGATAATGGAGGGGAATACACAAGCCACACTTTCAAAGCTCACTTGGCAAATCATGGCATTCTTCACCAAACAAGCTGTCCTTACACTCCACAACAAAATGGAGTTGCCGAAAGGAAGAATAGACATTTGATGGAAGTTGCAAGATCAATGATGTTCCACAAAAACTTGCCAAGAAGATTCTGGGGAGATGCTGTCATGACCGCATGCTACCTCATAAACCGAACTCCAACAAAAGTCTTAGATGACTTATCACCATTCGAGGTATTAAATAAAACCAAACCAAATATTAATCACTTACGTGTGTTTGGTAGTGTTTGTTTTGTTTTAGTACCAGGAGACCAAAGGAACAAACTAGATGCTAAGAGCACTAGAAGCGTGTTCATTGGATACTCCACTACTCAAAAAGGGTACAGATGCTATGACCCAAGCACCAAACGCATCATGACTTCTAGAGATGTGAAATTCCTAGAAGATCAAAGTTACTTTGAGAAATCGGGCTGGGAGAGTGTGAAAGACTTGGCTGACTCTACAGCAGACCGAGCAGCCTCTCTGGAACACATTCTAAGTCACATAGGTCGTCCTCCAATGAATGAGGATCACACAGCCCCTACAAACACTCAAACTGATCAGATCCAAGAAGAAGAGATCAATGATCAGAATGAGCAAGAAAATGAAGAAGTAAATGAGCAAGGGGGAGTTAATCAAGAAACTCCACTAGATGCTAATATTGAGGAGGATGAACATCATGAAGAAGAAGAGGCACCAGCACCAGTTTTAAGAAGAAGTACACGGCTAAGGTTTGGTCCGGACCATTGGAAACAAACCAGGGTCTATTACAATCATCAAGCTGTGGCTCACCCTATACAAGCTCAGTGTTCTCTTGCCCTCTTGCCATCAGACCATCAAGCATTCCTTGGAAAGATAGAGCAGCATTACATTCCAAAGACCTATGAAGAAGCAAAAGAAATCAAGGTCTGGGTGGATGCTATAAATGCTGAAAATGGAGCAATGGAGAAAAATCACACTTGGGACGTGAGTGATCTACCTTCAGGAAAGAGAGCTGTGACATCTAAATGGGTATTCACCATCAAGTATCACAGCAATGGAGAAATAGAAAGGTACAAAGCTCGCTTGGTTGCAAGGGGTTTTACCCAAACGTATGGAGAAGACTATAAAGACACCTTTGCACCAGTTGCTAAACTACACACAGTCCGAGTGATTCTATCATTAGCAACCAACCTATCTTGGGAATTATGGCAAATGGATGTCAAAAACGCATTCCTCCAAGGAGAACTTGAAGAAGAAGTATACATGAAGCCTCCACCGGGTCTGGAAAGCTCAATTCCTCAAGGCAAAGTTTTCAAGCTTAGAAAAGCTATTTATGGCCTCAAGCAATCTCCAAGAGCCTGGTATCACAAGCTGAGCTTCACATTGACAGCCAAAGGATTTAAAAGATCAGAGGCTGATCACACCTTGTTTACTTCTCAAAGTTCTCAAGGAATCATAGTGGTCTTGGTATATGTAGATGACTTGATCATTTCCGGCAATGATCAAGCAGGTATTCAAGAAACTAAACTTTTCCTTAAATCTGTATTTGATATAAAAGATCTAGGTGAACTTAAATATTTTCTAGGAATAGAGATATGCCGCTCTCCGGAAGGCTTGTTTCTATCCCAAAGAAAATATTCACTTGATTTGCTTACAGAGACAGGAAAATTAGGTTCCAAACCAGCCAAGACCCCACTTGAAGATGGCTACAAGGTCAGGAGAAAGGGGGAGAAAGGACAAGATGATCCACTTGACAAGCCATTTGAAGATCCAGCTCAATACCGGCGGCTTGTAGGTAAGTTAATTTACTTAACCATAACAAGACCTGACCTATGTTTTGCTGTGAATCAGGTGAGCCAATACATGAAAGAGCCCTCGGTGCACCACTGGAATATGGTGGAAAGGATTCTGAGATACATCAAAGGATCACCAGGGCAAGGTGTTTGGATGGGAAAGAATGAAAGCACCGAAATTGTGGGCTATTGTGATGCGGATTATGCTGGAGACACGGTGGATAGAAGATCCACAACCGGCTATTGCACATTCATTGGAGGTAACTTAGTAACCTGGAAATCCAAGAAGCAAAAGGTCGTATCATGCTCAAGTGCTGAAAGCGAGTATAGGGCAATGAAGAAACTCACAAATGAGCTAGTATGGCTGAAAGCACTTCTAAAGGATCTGGGAATTGAAAGCACAAGTCCCATTACCATGCATTGTGACAATCAAGCAGCAATTCACATTGCCACCAACTCAGTCTTTCATGAACGAACCAAGCACATAGAAGTGGACTGCCACAAAGTCAGAGAAAAGATCATTGAAGGGGTAATCCTTCCATGCTACACAAGAAGCGAAGATCAGCTGGCCGACATATTTACCAAGGCTACAAGTCTCAAGATTTGCAAACACATCTACAGCAAGCTTGGGCTACTAGATCTCACTCATCCTTGATCATGCTTCTCCATTTCCAGAGACACTACACTCTTTTCCTCACAAGGAGTTTTTCCCAATGGGTTTGTACTTGTGAGGTTTTTAATGAGGTAGTTGTGAGGATTTGTTTCTGGAAAATCAAACTTAGCCCCCACATTCATTCCGGCTAAAGTTTGAGGGGGAGTATTAATCAAGCAACAAATTCCCGAAAAGAAGGAAAAACATATTCCCGAAAAGAAGGAAAAAGACTCGTTATTTTTTTACCTTATAACGGCGCGTTTTTGAACTCACACGGATTTCTAACCAGTCCCAATGGATAGATGAGCGTGTGAACTTCAAGACGCGCCTAGGTATTTTTGATTTTGAGAAGTCTATAAATATGTAACTCCTTGTAACATTTCGGACACACTGAGATAATAGAAATCTCTAAGAGATAATAAAATCTCTCCATTCTTATTCTCATTCTTATTCATTCTTCTACTTTCAATCAAACTAAACTCTGAATTCTAACAATAGCTCTCCCTATGATCGAAACTCTAAGGTTGGTAACGTGAAGGATAATCCTTGCAAGTAGTGAGCTTCAAGGCGTGTGGAGGTGAAGTGGTCGCACAGAGGGGATGGTGAACCTCTGATATACCTTTGTTCTATCAAGATATGACACACTTGAATCGAACAAGAGCATGGATATAACACACCAAGCAAGAACTAAGAGAAGAAAAGAGATGAACTCGTCTCTCTCAAAGGAGAAGAAAGGCTGCGCCTTAAATTTAATCAAAAGGTAGGGTAAAGTTTCCAGCGACCTTACATGGGTTTATAAAGGGAAAAACGTGCCCTTAAATTTAAAGAATTGCAAAAATAACCCAAAAGAAAAGAAAATAAAAGAAAGGCACAAAACATAAGGTCTTTTGCGCAAATAAGAGAAAAAAGGAAAGATAGAGAATAGATGAGGCTATGCTGGTCGAGAGTGTGCATCTTGAGCCTCGGTGTGGCTAGTGAACTAGGTGTGGTGATCTACCTTTGCCTCATTAAAAACCTATCTTTGAAAAACCCAAGTGGGATAAAAACAAAGATAGGGAAAAAGAGTGCAGAGATAGATCACAGCTCACTAACCATCTTGTGCTTGGATTAAAACGAGTGTTGGAGTTGTGTTGTTGTTTTCTTGATCTAAGTAGCTTGGTTGCTTCTGGATATGATTAAGAATGCAAGCAACAGTGATGTGATCATGACAAGCACAATGAAGAAACCGCTTGAACCCGAGCTTGTAGCTGACCTCGCACTGGCGGATGAGCAAGAAGTTAAGAAGAATTGGATTAATCCAACTACAACATTTGATCCCGGAATATCAAATGTATCAACAAATGGGTATGTGACCCATTTGCACTCTTTTTCCCTTGCTTTGGTTTTATCCCAATGGGTTTTCCAAAGTAAGGTTTTTAATGAGCCAAGTGGATCACATTCCCTTAGCCCATTTGTTGATCATAATCGAAGCCCAACGATTCACTACTATGGCGTTTTCAACCACGTGTCGCTGTTAGCTCACAGCGCACCAGAAAACGATCTACATATGGATCCAAAGCCCCGTGGGTCTAGTTTCAATCGGCCCAGTGATTCGCTCGTAAACAGCCCAAAAGTGGAAGCGCGTCCAACTGTTCAAATTTCAAATCCTCCACTCTCAAGACCACCTAGGAAGCCTCCCCACAGGTGTTCTCTGCCATTCCTGAGCATGACCAAACGCCCATACACTCTTGCTTCACCCATGCTCAAATTTAACACCTATACCTTCTTGTTTTATTCCTTTCTTTATATCTTTCTTTATTTTGAGCCCATGCTCCTTTGTTTTATGATGTCTTTTGTTTGCCCTAGTTGTAGAGCTTATATAAGCTAAGTCTTTGCTTCATTTGTAATTACCTTTCAATGAAGAATCAAGTCTAAGTATTTTCATTTTCTAAAAAGTGTGTTCTTTGTGAGAAGTGTTGTTCTATTGGATATATTGTGTGCGATACACCTTGTTCATTAGAACTCTCGGATCTAATTACTTGTATGATTCAAGTAGTTGGTTCGATCACTAGATTGAGAGAGTCAATCAACATTCGATTGAGAGAGTCAATCACTTCCCCTTTCATTCCTACCTTCGTTCCCCTTCCACGTCCCTTGAAGCACTTGTGCTTGCAAGGCTTATCCCGGTTCTTTCCCAGTCTTAGAGTGTCGATTATAGGGAGTTCGTATCAAGTGGTATTAGAGCCTCGCTCTACAAAATCTGGGTACACAGAGCTTTAAAAGCTCCTATCCCCCAGGTTGTATCTATCCAACCTCTATCTATCTTTTTCGTTTTGTTATTTTCGTTTCATATGTCACACAAAAAAAAAAAAATCCAAAAAAAATTCGCCGTGCCCAACAAGATCTTATGCCATCTCAGCCGCGACAAGGAACCCAACCAAGGAGAGAAGACATCAACCCGACTCTCTTATATTTTCAGGTCGTAGCAAGGAGCCCAACGTCTATCTTAGATGGGAGAGCAACATGAAACAATGGCTGCGTGCAAACAACATTCCCAAGGAGGAGAAGATGTCATACGCGGTAGATGTCCTTGTTGAAGACGCCAACGCATGGTGGTTGAAGGAGAACCAAAGTACTTTCCACAAGCAACCGGTGCTTGATTGGGGAGATCTTAAGGCGAGGATGTACCGAGAGTTTGTGAAGAAGCACCAAACTCGCAGCAACATCCTATCAAGGCCCCTACAACACACCACATCAAGGAGATTGACGACACCACCGTCACACACCAGACTGCTCGAACGGCACAACTCGCCGAGGAGTTCACAGGTTGCAACTCGCACGCATAAGTCATCACCAATGCGTGAACCACAAGGAAAGCCTCTTAGTAAGCCCTTTAATTCTTTAAAATTGAATGAACCAATCTGTTATAGATGCAAAAGGAGAGGTCATTTTGCTGCAGCATGTCCCGAAAGGCAAATAAAGAATATTACATCACTTGAACCAAAACTGAATTCACAAATTTTTAGTGAATGTTTAGATCGTGCTAGTATTGAAATTTCTAGTTCAGATATGATGTGCTTGTCTTTGCCAAAGGTTAATGATGCAGGTCTAGATCAAGATCATAAGGATCAACACACGGTGAGCAGAGCAGAACCAGAGACAAAACTTTGTGTTCCCAAACATAGATGTCTAGGCGAACCGCCACCATTTAAAGATCTAGCCGCGGATCAAGAGGAGCCAAAGGTCACACTTTCATCAACAACTGATCAGGAGCACCACGAGATGATAATATGCCAGCCTGCCCCTGAAAAGGATGAAGTTGACACCAGCTTCATTTCGATCCAAGAAGAGCCACCAGATTACACATTGACCCAAAACGCCGTGGCAACAAATGAAACAGAACTCATCGACGGTTCTGGTCAGGTAAGTCCGTTTATAAAACTCGTTTCTAATGATTCTAAGTCTGTGATATTGAATTTAACATGTCCAGCAGAGTATGTGATAAGAATCCTTCCCGGGACTCGGCACTCGAAGGCGGTAACGGGGATAATCCTTGACTCACCAATGGATCGCTCCAAAAACGAACAAGGCGGTGATGATTTAGGCCAATGAAATCGTGGTGCAAAGGTAATGAAGGGAGAGATTCCACTCGGTGATCTTCACGCTAGACACTCTTTAGACGCTTCATGGGATTAGATCGATAGGTGGGTCGGTACAAAAGACGATGGAATTCTTTTGAGATGACCGGTTTGAACACTCGGAATCCACCAAGTTATTCGGGTTTTTAGATCATTTGGATTCCACCAAGATGATCAAAAACTAGCTCACAAAGAACTAGAAAAACAAGAGAATCCACTCTCAAATAATCGCTCAAGGCAACAAGGTTTTTAACAAAATATTTCTTAGCTTTTATTATCTCACAAAACACATGTAAATATAGAAAATACAAGAGCAAAGAAATTAACTTAGAGTCAAGAATTAACTCTAGTTAAGTTACAGCAATTAAGCCTAAAATCTAGGAAAAGAAATAAAAAGAAATCACACTTGCATATGTTACAATCAAAGACAAAGTCACACAAAACAAGTTGCACAATTTGTTGGCGTCATGAACAGTACTCGACGTGAACAGTGTATACGTTTTTGAAACTGTTCGGAACAGTGTTTGGGCTGCTCTTCTTGGTTGGGCTTGGTCACAAAAACCATTGGAAAAACAGGGCTAAGTGCTGGATCACATGTTTGGGCTGCTGGATTGTGATCATGGCAAGAGTTTTTGCATGGATGGTTTTGTGTGCTCTTAAAACCAAGTGAAGTTTTCCTCATGGGCTTTGCATTCTTCAACTCTTATTTTATTTCTTTGGGCCACGAAATATACTCTTCCTTAGCTTGTATACAAGCCTCCTGGGTGCAACACATAAGTGTCCACTGACCCAAAAACGTAGAGGCCCTTATTTGATGGCTTAGAGCCCATGTTTGATGCTGGTGAATCCTTTGGAGACGTCCTCACTGTTGCGCCGTTATAGAGCGATTGGTAAGTCGGATGGGGACGCTCTTTAGCGTTTTCGAAACTAGACCCAAAGATATTCAAATGCATATGTGGATCGTTTCCTGAAGATACGTGAGCTAGTAGCGGCATTCGTTTGAATATCGCCTTCGAATTTGAGCTCTTCATGAAAACGTTTTCTTCAATTGTGAACTCTTTTTGATCATCAACTTGGGACTTGCTCTTCAAGCTTTGGCTTACTTCATTTGGGCCACGAGCTGCTCCCAGTATCATATCATACTCTCCCTCTTCAAAAGGATTTGCCCTCAAATCCTGAGTTTTTGATTTCCGTACGCCTTAACGGATGGGTTGTAGAGTATGGCAAGGGTTACTTCGGTTTTTGATTGGACCAGAGGTGAAACGTTTTGAACAGGCTGCTCTCCAGGGTCAGTTGGTCGGTGAGTCCCTGGTCTCTTGGCTTGGCTTGCTTGTCTGCTCGGTGGTGGTTCGGGCTCTTTAATTTTGGTTGGAGTCATACGGACTTTTTCTCTCCTATCAACCAAAATTTGTGGCTGTCTTCTTGGTGCCACTCCTTGTATTCGATCTAGCCGTTGATGAAGTACCTCCAGCTCGGTTCTCCACACGCGTTGTAGCACGGCCAGAAACGTTCCCACAGTTACAAGCTCCATTTTTTTTTTTTTTGATGATCGTTTCCTTTTTGCAAGTAGCGATCTATCTCCTTTTTTTTTTTTTTTGATCCGTTTCTTTTCTTCTTTTTTTTTTCTTTTCTTCTTTTCTGCTTTTATGGATCTCTTTTTTTTTGTTTTTTTTTATACTGGATAATACAGAATGAAAATTACAAAATTCAAATAACAAGATTTTGATGGAAGATAGAAAAGATGAAGAAATAAAAGATGAAGAAGAAAAATGACAAGAAGTCGAAATAGATGAAGATGAAAAGGGGAGAAGAAAAACGTGAGGTGATGAGAAGATGGTAAGAATGATAGAAGGATAATACCGGTCTTCAAGTGTGCTCTGATACCACTTGATAAGAATCTTTCCCGGGACTCGGCACTCGAAGGCGGTAACGGGGATAATCCTTGACTCACCAATGGATCGCTCCAAAAACGAACAAGGCGGTGATGATTTAGGCCAATGAAATCGTGGTGCAAAGGTAATGAAGAGCGGAATTCCACTCGGTGATCTTCACGCTAGACACTCTTTAGACGCTTCATGGGATTAGATCGATAGGTGGGTCGGTACAAAAGACGATGGAATTCTTTTGAGATGACCGGTTTGAACACTCGGAATCCACCAAGTATTTCGGGTTTTTAGATCATTTGGATTCCACCAAGATGATCAAAAACTAGCTCACAAAGAACTAGAAAAACAAGAGAATCCACTCTCAAATAATCGCTCAAGGCAACAAGGTTTTTAACAAAATATTTCTTAGCTTTTATTATCTCACAAAACACATGTACATATAGAAAATACAAGAGCAAAGAAATTAACTTAGAGTCAAGAATTAACTCTAGTTAAGTTACAGCAATTACGCCTAAAATCTAGGAAAAGAAATACAAAGAAATCACACTTGCATATGTTACAATCAAAGACAAAGTCACACAAAACAAGTTGCACAATTTGTTGGCGTCATGAACAGTACTCGACGTGAACAGTGTACACGTTTTTGAAACTGTTCGGAACAGTGTTTGGGCTGCTCTTCTTGGTTGGGCTTGGTCACAAAAACCATTGGAAAAACAGGGCTAAGTGCTGGATCACATGTTTGGGCTGCTGGATTGTGATCATGGCAAGAGTTTTTGCATGGATGGTTTTGTGTGCTCTTAAAACCAAGTGAAGTTTTCCTCATGGGCTTTGCATTCTTCAACTCTTGTTTTATTTCTTTGGGCCACGAAATATACTCTTCCTTAGCTTGTATACAAGCCTCCTGGGTGCCACACATAAGTGTCCATTGACCCAAAAACGTAGAGGCCCTTATTTGATGGCTTAGAGCCCATGTTTGATGCTGGTGAATCCTTTGGAGACGTCCTCACTGTTGCGCCGGTATAGAGCGATTGGTAAGTCGGATGGGGACGCTCTTTAGCGTTTTCGAAACTAGACCCAAAGATATTCAAATGCATATGTGGATCGTTTCCTGAAGATACGTGAGCTAGTAGCGGCATTCGTTTGAATATCGCCTTCGAATTTGAGCTCTTCATGAAAACGTTTTCTTCAATTGTGAACTCTTTTTGATCATCAACTTGGGACTTGCTCTTCAAGCTTTGGCTTACTTCATTTGGGCCACGAGCTGCTCCCAGTATCATATCAATATGTAGAAGAATTAGTACCAATAGAAACAACTATAAATCAGTTATCTTACCTTGAATCGCACGTCATTGAAAAATTGGATGAAGTAATCCAAAATGAATCTCCTTCCTCTATTTTAAATAATGCCATGACTGTTATAACGCACTTGTCTCTTGTCAAAAGTGTCGAAAACATTGCAGGAACAGAAAAGAACCCACATGAGCTCAAACCGCCACAAATCAAAGGAGATAATCTGTTCTACACAAGGTGCCATGTACAAGACAAGGTGTGCAGCCTCCTGATCGATGAAAGGAGTGGCAATAATGTGGCAAGTGAATACATGGTCAAAAAGCTTGGATTAAAAGTAAAGCAGCACCCATGGCTCGATGACAATTACAAATTAAGAGTGGACCGCCAAGTGATGGTTCCCATAGCCATTGGAAAGTATGAAGACGAGATTCTGTGTGATGTCCTACCAATGGAAACATGTCACATCGTTCTTGGAAAACCATGGCAGGACAAACGTAAAGCGATCCATGATGGTCTCAAAAATCGACATTCGTTTAATTACAAAGGGAGGAAGATCATTCTGCTTCCAATGACACCAAACGAGATTCAACAAGATCAGCTAATTCTAAAGCAAAGAGTAAGACAGTTTGTAAGTGAATCTCTTAACTCTCTTCGTCAAAAGGAAAAGGTTCTTGCAATTGATAAAGAGACTCCTATGAGTCTAACTAACGTTGCACCGGAGCTGCCATATCTCTTTTGCAGGACCCTAAGAACGCAGGACATGATCCCAAGGAGTTACCACTCACCCATGAAGTGGAGAAACCAATCGGTTCAGTTCAAGAAATTTCGAGCGAACGATCCCCTGTTCCGACCGATCGATCCTTTTTCCCGACAACAGTGAATTACTTGGAACGATTGAGAAGTGAGCAACAACTAAACCTTGTGAGCCATGACCGTTCTGATTGTGAAGAAGCCAAGGAGCACACACCGCTTCAGATCCCAGCCCATATCATTTGCGAAACGTACAAGAAGTGTTTACAAGGAGCAAATTGAGGTGAATTCTTGTGACATCCAAAAAGGTAAAGAAATTATTGTGGCTGATACAATAATTCCAAGGTATGTTTTACTTGCTACTCTTAATGATAAATTGCTAAATATTTATCAGTCTTGTGAAAAATTTATCATTGGAAAGTTCTTCAAACAAAAAGGTTTTATGTTTGATAAGAATAAAAATGAACTTCGTTGTTCTTTGGAGAATTCTGTTTTGATGAATATTGATAAATTCTCTAAAATTGCTAATGCTTCACGTTTTGCTGAACTATTCTTTGGAGAAGTTGTTTATTATGATAGCATTCTGAATTTTAGTACAAAATTAGATTATCATGCTGAACTTTTGAAATCTGTTTTAGATGATCTAAGTAATAAACTGTTTGCTAGTCGAGATAAGTATACCTGTTGCACCTATGATCTTTTGTTTCGAGTTTTTGCTGTGAGTGCACATGGTATACATGATGAAGAGCTGGATTTTCATACCCCAAAAACGTGGCTATTCCATGTTTGGCTTACGAAGATTGTTGTTCAAGCTATTCTTGAACCAATGGAGTGCTTGCAAAACAAGCATCATCAAACGCAAGCAAACAAAGAGGAGAGAAACTTGATCTTTGAGCCTGGATATCGGTTCTGGATTCGCATGAAGGAGAAACGTTTTCCAGCCCAAAAGGAGTCCAAGCGGATGCCAAGAGGAGGCTGTCCATTTCGAATCATAGAACAGATCAATGCCTACAAGATCTGTTTGCAAGGTGAGTATAATCTGAGTTTAATTTTCAACGTTTCTAACTTAATATTTTTCCTTGCAGATTGTTCGGATTTGAGGTCAAATCCTTTTCAAGTGGGAGAGGATGATGTGATCATGACAAGCACAATGAAGAAACCGCTTGAACCCGAGCTTGTAGCTGACCTCGCACTGGCGG
Organism: Eutrema heterophyllum; assembly: GCA_002933915.1. Lineage (NCBI taxonomy): Eukaryota > Viridiplantae > Streptophyta > Magnoliopsida > Brassicales > Brassicaceae > Eutrema > Eutrema heterophyllum. Next base: position 108,560 of record PKMM01048876.1, on the reverse strand, counting down.
ATGAGCAAGAAGTTAAGAAGAATTGGATTAATCCAACTACAACATTTAATCCCGGAATATCAAATGTATCAACAAATGGGTATGTGACCCATTTGCACTCTTTTTCCCTTGCTTTGGTTTTATCCCAATGGGTTTTCCAAAGTAAGGTTTTTAATGAGCCAAGTAGATCACATTCCCTTAGCCCATTTGTTGATCATAATCGAAGCCCAACGATTCACTACTATGGCGTTTTCAACCACGTGTCGCTGTTAGCTCACAACGCCCCAGAAAACGATCTACATATGGATCCAAAGCTCCGTGGGTCTAGTTTCCAAAAAACCCAAGATCGTCTCAATCGGCCCAGTGCATCGCTCGTAAACAGCCCAACAGTGGAAGCGCATCCAACTGTTCAAATTTCAAATCCTCCACTCTCAAGACCACCTAGGAAGCCTCCCCACATGTGTTCTCTGCCATTCCTGAGCATGACCAAACGCCCATACACTCTTGTTTCACCCATGCTCAGATTTAACACCCATACCTTCTTGTTTTATTCCTTTCTTTATATCTTTCTTTATTTTGAGCCCATGCTCCTTTGTTTTATGATGTCTTTTGTTTGCCCTAGTTGTAGAGCTTATATAAGCTAAGTCTTTGCTTCATTTGTAATTACCTTTCAATGAAGAATCAAGTCTAAGTATTTTCATTTTCTAAAAAGTGTGTTCTTTGTGAGAAGTGTTGTTCTCTTGGATATTGTGTGCGATACACCTTGTTCATTAGAACTCTCGGATCTAATTACTTGTGTGATTCAAGTAGTTGGTTCGATCACTAGATTGAGAGAGTCAATCAACATTCGATTGAGAGAGTCAATCACTTCCCTTTTCATTCCTACCTTCGTTCCCCTTCCACGTCCCTTGAAGCACTTGTGCTTGCAAGGCTTATCCCGGTTCTTTCCCAGTCTAGGGAGTTCGTATCAAACAGTCTTCTGGAGGTCCTTAGTCTTTGATCTCGTCATGGGACCAGTGTGAACGGTCCCGACTTCTTCAAGTTCAGCTTGATCAAGTGTGTGAATGGTCACGACTTTTTCAAGTGACTCCTTTGTTTCCTTGATCTCATGTTTATCCTCAGCTACAAGCTCTTCATGTGTTGGTCCAATGCTGTCCATGATCACATCAGTATACTACAACGAAAACACCTATGAATGCTCTCAAAACGTGATTCATTAACCTCATGAATGTGCTAGGTGCATTTGTGAGCCCAAATGGCATTACTAACCATTCATATAATCCATGTTTCGTTTTAAAGGCAGTTTTCCATTCATCTCCTTCTTTCATCATAATCTGATGATAACCACTCTTTAAATCGATTTTTGAGAACATACTAGAGCCATGCAGTTCATCTAACATATCATCAAGTCTAGGAATAGGGTGTCGATACTTCACCGTGATATTATTGATGGCTCTGCAATCGACGCACATGCGCCAGCTACCATCCTTCTTAGGCACGAGTAGGACGGGAACAGCGCATGGGCTCATACTTTCGTGGATGTGTCCTTTCTCCATGAGTTCACTAACCTGTCGTTGTAACTCCATAGTTTCTACAGGATTGGTTCTGTATGCGGGACGGTTTGGGAGTGAAGCACCAGGCATGAAATCAATCTGATGTTCGATGCCTCTAATTGGTGGCAGCTCCTTGGGACTGTCTTCGGGGAACACATCATCATATTCCTGTAATAGAGTTTTCATCTCACTCGGCAGAACCGGTGCAAGGTTAGACAAGCTGGAAAGAACTTCTTTAAAGACAAACAGAAGTAAAGGCTGTTTAGAGATGAGAGCTTTCTTTACCTCACCTACCTTTGCGAAAAAATTTGATGGTTTATGAATAGAGGTTTCTGTTTCCTTGAGCTTGAGACTCATCTGGTCTTGATGAACTTCCTTTGGAGTTAGGGGAACCATAACAGTTTTTCTTCCTTTGAATATAAATGTGTGGTGATTGGTGAAGCCGTCATGCATTACTCTACGATCTGACTGCCACGGTCGTCCAAGCAGAATGTGTCCAGCACCCATGGGAAGCACGTCACACATGATTTCGTCCTCATACTGCCCAATAGAGATGGGAACTAACACGTGATTGCTCACCTTCATCTCACCATCTTCGTTTAGCCACTGCAGTTTGTAAGGCTTGGGATGCTTCCTCACATTCAATCCCAATTTCTTAACCATAGTCTCGCTGGCTACGTTAGTACAACTTCCACCGTCAATTATTAGGCTACAGATCTTGCCCTGAACTACACAACGCGTATGGAACAGGTTTTCTCTCTGTTCTTGCTCTTCTTCCTTAGTTTGCAAACTTAAGGTTCTTCTGGTCACTAACAGTTCACCACGAGCAGGCAGCTCTTCATGCTCAGACAATGAATCATACTCTAGCTCCTCTTCTTCTGATTCTACGTCGCCATTATCCAACATGATCATCACCTTCTTGTTGATGCACTCGTTGGCGTAATGGCCTCTGCCTTGACATTTGAAGCATTTAACATCACGAGACCTTGTTGTAGCTTCTGTCTTACCCTTGTACTATGGATTTGTTGCGTAGGGCTTAGTTTCTGGCTTTGGTGTCATGATCTACTTCCCTTCACGCTCAAAGGTGTTGGGCCTCTCGTCTCTTTGATACTGTGATTTTACAACAACTGATCCACTACCGTAGCTAGGCTTAGTGTATACGGCTCCAGCTCCATAGTTTGGTTTGGAGTTGCCTCTTCGCTTGAGCTGCTGCTCAACTAGTATTGCTTTGTGAAGCATCTCTTCTAGCTCCACGTAGTGTTGCATTTCCAGTCTGTCCTGTATGTCACGGTTTAGACCCCCTAGAAACCTTGACATAGTGGCTTCTCTATCTTCTGAATGTCAGCACGAATCATGAGTGTTTCCAGCTCTTGATAGTAGTCTTCTACACTGCGGCTGCCTTGAGCAAGTTTTCTGAGTTTGTTGTGCAGCTCACGGTGGTGATGGCTGGGGACAAATCTCTTTCTCATGATCCTCTTCATTTCAGTCCAACTCTCTACTGGATCCTCTCCATTTCGTCTCCGAGAAGTGACAAGCTGGTCCCACCAGCTCAAAGCGTAGTCATAGAACTCAGTAGCTGCTACTCTCACACGGTTGATTTCAGTATAATGCTGATAGTTGAAGACGAGCTCTATTTTCTTCTCCCACTCTAAGTAGGCGTCGGGATCATTTTTCCCATGGAATGGAGGGATTCTGAGCTTGAGACCTCCAAAGTTGTCTCGCTGAGCTCTGCCTTCTCTAGCACGTCTATTACGCCTGTGACTATCTTGAGTTGAATCACTGTCATGGCTGTAGTAACTTGCAGCCTCATCATCTCTACACTGCCTTTGCTGATCTGTTTCTCCTCTAGGTGCTCTATGTCGAGCTCTTCTCTTCTGGTTGTCACTCTAAACGTGTTCTCCATGCTGTTGCTGCTCTTGACGGAAAGCTTCCAGTTTATTATCCATCATCTTGATGTGATCATGGCAAGCACAGTAAAGGAGCAGCTTGTAGCCGAGGAAACTAAGAAGAAATGGATTAGCTCAACAACAACATTTGATCCGGGAATTTTAAGAGGATCAACAAATGGGTATGTGACCCATTTGCACTCTTTTTCCCTTGCTTTGGTTTTTTCCCAATGGGTTTTCCAAAGTAAGGTTTTTAATGAGACAAATGGATCACATCACCTTAGCCCATTTGTTGATCATAATCCAAGCCCAGCGATTCACTACTATGGCTCTTTCAATCAAGTGTCGCTGTTAGCTTACAGCGCCCCAGAAAACGATCTACATATAGATCCAAAGCCCCGTGGGTCTAGTTTCCGAAACTATCAAGAGCTCCCCAATCGGCCCAGTGAATCGCTCAGAAAACTATCAAGAGCTCCCCACTCGGCAACAGTGGAGGCACGTCAAACTAATCAAGTCTAAAGAAGCCCAATCTGTTATTCTTAGCCCATCTGATTTATGTTGTATTTTTCTTTGTTGTTATGTCCTTATTAAAACCCTAGTTGTTTGTCGACAAACACAATTCAGCTTTTATCAAAAACTCTTCAGTTTCTTCTTCTTCTTTTGGCGTAAGAGAGTGATTCTCTTCTCCAAACTTCTGGTGTGTAATATCCAGAACTGTTGTTCTCCTCCGGTGTGTCATATCCAGAGAAGATCAACGTGGTATATCAAAGGACTCTCCATCCCCTTTGTGCGACCCCTCACTCCCACACCCCTTGAAGCTCACGCTTGCAAGGCCTATCCTGTTCTACCCAGACTTTAGAGTATCGATTCTTAGGGAGAATCTCATTACATCTTCTCCATACGAGCAAACACATCTTCCATCCATAGTTTGTTGGCGTTGTTGCTGTTATCACCTTGTTCTCCTTGTTCTTCACTCATCTTCTACCTGAAACAAGGTAGAACAAAAATCACCAGTAACTAGTTCTTTGCAGAAATTGATCCAAAACAATTTTTAGACATGAACAGATTTGTTAGAACAACAAGCTGCTAAAACAGACAATGCTTCCCTTGGAAAATCGATTCTGGAAACTAAAACAACAAACAGATTGCTTTTAACTTACTTAACTCAATTTTCGAAATAGCAACACACAACTCTAACACCTTAGGTTCGTTCTAAACACACAGTATTGAAGTTGCAGAGACAGAAACACAAGCAAATCGCAAGCACACATATAAACCCTAAATTTTTTTTTTTTTTTGATTTTTGATGTAACAGGTGCAACACACACTCAATCTAATACCTATGATGCGAAAAACACACAGAAACAAACCTAACTAGACTCGACACACACACAAGTACTCAAACAGTCACGAAAATCACACAGCAAAATAAGAACAGGTGCGACAATAACAAATAAAAGATGAACAGATTGAAATAGAGATAGGAAAGAGATTACCCAGAGTATAGAGCTTGCTCTGATACCACTTAATGTAAAACTCCCTAAAAATCGAACTCTAAGGTCTGGGCAGAACAGGATAATCCTTGCAAGTGAGAGGCGTTGCACAAAGGGGATGGAGAATCCTTTCATAAACCGTGTTGTTCTGCTGAGGATATTACACACCACAGTAGAGCAACGAACTGGACATGTGATGTGATCATAGATGGCGCCAAGGAGAATGAGCTTGAACCCGAGGAGGCATTGCTAGTGCCGACTGGTCCCATGACCCGATCCAAAACCAAGAGACTTCAAGAAGCCTTAAACGGACTAGTTCATCAAGTCACATGGACCGACCCTGTTGAAAATGTAGGACTCAACCAGCAAGACCAAAACGAACCAGCTGGAGCTGTTTGGCTTAATCAGCATGACCAAACCATTCTGGTTTGTATTCAAGCCCAAAACAAAACCTTTACAAACAATACCCAAAACCAGCAGCCCAGCCCTTGTGTTTCTTTGCTTATGTGAAGTGCACAGCCCAAAACAATTCCCACAAAATCCAATATCTTAGCCCAGCAACCAGAACTAATTTTCCCTTGTTTTTGTGAGTTTCAAAGCCCAAAACACAAGACCATCAAGTTTCATGATCCAGCTAATACCCAAAACTGTTTGATGGTTTCTAGAAGGTGTGTCACAAAAAACAGCACTGTAGCTACGGAGGTACTGTAGCAGGCGCCCACAATCCTTGCAAGTTGCTTGTTTGATCAGTTTGTCAACTTAGGTTGTTTTCATCTTTTCCTTAAATCCTGTAAAATGTTTTTCTTGTTTAAACTCAACCTGAGTTAGTAATTACCTCTAGTTAGTTTCTTTTGCTATATGTAATGAGAAAAACCATGTGAAATATATCAAACTTTTTATCTAAAAACTGAGTGCAAACTCTCTTGTTCTTCTTGAGCAAAATCGATCTTGGTGAGTAACATGCTTGGTCAAATCGATTAGTAGTGTGTCATATCTGCTAGTCAAAAATCGATCCATTTGGTGTGTCATATCCAAAGGGATCACTTGTATATCAAAGGATTTCCACCTCCTTTGTGTGACTCTTCACTCCACACCCTTTGTTCTTAGATACCTCACGGTCTCAAGGAAGCAAAGCCTATCCTCTTGCATGTGTTACTCGTGCCAAAGAAGGATGGGAGTTGGCAAATGTGTGTGGACTGCCGCGCCATTAACAACATCACGGTAAAGTATCGCCATCCCATACCTAGGCTAGATGATATGCTTGATGAGTTGTATGGTTCAAATGTGTTCTCAAAAATAGATCTCAAGAGTGGATATCACCAAATTCGTACGAAAGAGGGTGATGAATGGAAAACTGCTTTTAAGACTAAACATGGTTTATATGAGTGGTTAGTAATGCCTTTTGGATTAACTAATGCACCCAGCACCTTCATGAGATTAATGAACCATGTCTTGAGAAATTTCATTGGGCACTTTGTTGTGGTTTATTTTGATGATATCCTGGTCTATAGCAAAGGATTAGATGAGCATATTCAGCATCTAGGATCGGTTCTAAGTGTTCTTAGAAAGGAAAATTTATTTGCCAACCTTAAGAAATGCACGTTTTGTACAGATAACCTTGTGTTCCTAGGCTTTGTTGTGAGTGGAAATGGCGTTAAGGTTGATGAAGAAAAAGTAAAAGCCATCCGCGAATGGCCTAGTCCAAAAACGGTTGGAGAAGTCAGAAGCTTCCATGGACTAGCTGGGTTCTATCGAAGGTTTGTGAAAGACTTTAGCACCATAGCTGCCCCACTCACGGAAGTGATAAAGAAAGAGGTCGGATTCAAATGGGAAACCGTACAAGAAGAAGCGTTACAAGCCTTGAAAGAGAAGCTTACTCACGCCCCACTCCTTTCATTACCAAATTTTATGAAAGCATTTGAAATTGAATGTGATGCTTCAGGTGTAGGGATTGGAGCTGTCTTGATGCAAGACAAGAAACCCATCGCTTATTTCAGTGAGAAGCTTGGAGGAGCCACTATGAATTACCCAACTTATGACAAGGAGCTTTATGCCTTAGTACGAGCCTTGCAAACATGGCAACATTACTTGTGGCCCAAGGAGTTTGTGATTCACACTGATCACGAGTCCCTCAAGCATTTAAAAGGACAACACAAGCTCAACAAGAGGCATGCTCGATGGGTTGAATTCATAGAAACGTTTCCTTATGTGATCAAGTACAAACAAGGTAAGGCCAATGTTGTTGCTGATGCCCTTTCTCGAAGGTATGTCTTACTTTCTACTTTGGAAGCTAAGTTGTTGGGATTTGAACAACTTAAAGGCATGTATGAAACCGATTCTGATTTTCAAGAGGTTTATAAATCTTGTGAAAAATTTGCTCATGGAAAATATTTTAGGCATGAAGGATTCTTATTCTTTGAAAATCGTTTTTGTGTGCCTAATTGTTCTCTTCGAGAGTTGTTTATAAGGGAAGCGCATGGAGGAGGCTTAATGGGACATTTTGGAGTTGCAAAAACACTTAAGGTGATGCAAGACCACTTTCATTGGCCGCACATGAAGAAAGATGTGGAAAAAATTTGTGAAAGGTGCGTCACATGCAAGCAAGCTAAATCAGAAGTCCAGCCTCACGGTTTGTATACTCCCTTACCTATCCCTACACAGCCTTGGAATGACATTTCTATGGATTTTGTGCTTGGTTTGCCTAAGACTAGAACTGGTCGAGATTCTATCTTTGTTGTTGTGGATAGATTTTCGAAAATGGCACACTTCATTCCATGTCACAAAACTGATGATGCCTCCCATATAGCTGATATGTTCTTCAAAGAAATAATTCGTTTACATGGGATGCCAAAAACAATCGTTTCGGATAGGGATACTAAATTTCTGAGCTACTTTTGGAAAACTCTTTGGTCTAAGCTAGGTACTAAGCTGTTGTTTTCAACTACCTGTCACCCTCAAACTGATGGCCAAACTGAAGTGGTTAATAGAACCTTGTCTACTCTACTTCGTGCATTAATCAAAAAAAATTTGAGAACTTGGGAAGAGAGTCTACCGCATGTTGAGTTTGCATATAATCATTCGGTGCATTATGCTACTAAATACTCTCCTTTTCATATCATTTATGGATTTAATCCATTGTCTCCTTTGGATCTAATCCTTTGCCTTTAAGTGAAAGAACTAGCATAGATGGGAAGAAGAAAGCTGAGCTTGTTAGGCAGATCCACGAGAAGACCAAAAAGAACATTGAGGAGAAGACCAAGCAGTACGCAAAGCAAGCCAACAAAGGAAGGCGCAAGATGGTCTTTGAGGAAGGAGACCACGTGTGGGTTCACTTGAGGTAAGAGAGATTTCCAGCTGAAAGGAAGTCAAAGCTCATGCCTAGAATTGATGGACCATTCAAAATCACAAAGAAGATTAGCGACAATGCTTACCAACTTGAACTTCAAGGTAGGTACAATGTGAGTTCAAGCTTTAATGTTTCTGACCTAGTTCCTTTCATTACAGATGAGCCGGATTTGTGGTCAAATCCTCTTCAAGAGGGAGGGGATGATGTGATCATAGATGGCGCCAAGGAGAATGAGCTTGAACCCGAGGAGGCATTGCTAGTGCCGACTGGTCCCATGACCCGATCCAAAACCAAGAGACTTCAAGAAGCCTTAAACGGACTAGTTCATCAAGTCACATGGACCGGCCCTGTTGAAAATGTAGGACTCAACCAGCAAGACCAAAACGAACCAGCTGGAGCTGTTTGGCTCAATCAGCATGACCAAACCATTCTGGTTTGTATTCAAGCCCAAAACAAAACCGTTACAAACAATACCCAAAACCAGCAGCCCAGCCCTTGTGTTTCTTTGCTTATGTGAAGTGCACAGCCCAAAACAATTCCCACAAAATCCAATATCTTAGCCCAGCAACCATAACTAATTTTCCCTTGTTTTTGTGAGTTTCAAAGCCCAAAACACAAGACCATCAAGTTTCATGATCCAGCTAATACCCAAAACTGTTTGATGGTTTCTAGAAGGTGTGATCACAAAAAAAGCACTGTAGCTACGGAGGTACTGTAGCAGGCGCCCACAATCCTTGCAAGTTGCTTGTTTGATCAGTTTGTCAACTTAGGTTGTTTTCATCTTTTCCTTAAATCCTGTAAAATGTTTTTCTTGTTTAAACTCAACCTGAGTTAGTAATTACCTCTAGTTAGTTTCTTTTGCTATATGTAATGAGAAAAACCATGTGAAATATATCAAACTTTTTATCTAAAAACTGAGTGCAAACTCTCTTGTTCTTCTTGAGCAAAATCGATCTTGGTGAGTAACATGCTTGGTCAAATCGATTAGTAGTGTGTCATATCTGCTAGTCAAAAATCGATCCATTTGGTGTGTCATATCCAAAGGGATCACTTGTATATCAAAGGATTTCCACCTCCTTTGTGTGACTCTTCACTCCACACCCTTTGTTCTTAGATACCTCACGGTCTCAAGGAAGCAAAGCCTATCCTCTTGCCAACCTTCAAGTGCCGATCTTAGGGAGATCGTATCAATATGACACACTAGTATGAAGCTAAGAGAATTACTCTCTGAGCCAAGAAGAAGAAGAAAACGTTTTCTTTGATAATATGAAAGCTGAGTTGCGACAAACTGAAGGAACTAGGGTTTAAAGGAGAAACAACAAAGAAAAGAGATGGGCCAGCAAAACAGATGGGCCATAAGTCTGATTTTCGAAAATAAACTAATGCTGGGCCAAAAAAGAAATATACTAGTCTTAAAATAAATTGTGCTGGGCTTGATAGAATTCGCCAAAGAGATAGGCTGGTCAAGGCTTCAAGTTGGCGAGTGAGCTAAGGTGGTGAACTAGTTTTGCCTCGTTAAAAACCTATCTCCGTAAAACCCATTGGGACAAAAACGGAGACAGGGAAAAAGAGCACAAAACTAGATCACAAGCTCACTAACCTTCTTGAACTTGGATCATCACTAATGTAGCTTCATTTCCCATTTGATTCAAGTGATTTGGTTGCTCCTGGATTTGGCTAAGTATTCCTGCAACAGTTTCCTTGAGCTTCTTGGACTTGGATCGTGTTATTGGACCAGTTGGGATTGTCAAAGGCTCCTCGGCTACAAGCTGCTCCGGTTCATGTTCCTCAGCTACAAGCTCACCATCTGATTCCAGCTTCATGTTGTGAATGTCGTCCATGATCACATCATGGTAACTCGTCACAAGGCAGTCAACGAAGGCCTATACGTGCACAAGAAGGCAGAGGACGATTCAATGATAACTTTGGTGGTCTCAAGTTAAGAATTCCTCCATTCCATGGGAAGAACGACCCTGACGCGTATTTGGAGTGGGAAAAGAAGATTGAGTTGGTTTTCAATTGCCAACACTACACAGAAATCAACAAGGTGAGAGTAGCCGCAACGGAGTTCAACGACTATGCCCTCAGCTGGTGGGATCAGCTGGTTACTTCCCGGGGAGACGCGATGGTGAACACATAGTGGATACTTGGAACGAGATGAAGAGGCTGATGAGGAAAAGATTCGTCCCAAGTCACCACCACCGCGAGTTACACANAATTAAAAAGGAAATAAATATATTAGATTTGTATATGATATTATAGAAGATGTTCTTTAATTGCAATCTGAATATTTTTCGAATTAAATGCAGAATATTCATTTTAATTTATATTTTTATAAAATTTTAGAGAATATTCGTGGTGTAAATGTTTTATATATGATTTCAATATCTTATTTAACAATTTATGTTTTTAATTAATTTGTATTAATTGTTGAAAGATCTGGAGAGATATTGTAATCTATTTTGATTTTTTTAGAAAAGATTTGTAAAAATATTAACTTCTAAACCTAAACTTACGCTAGAAGTTATATTCATTCCTATATATTAACCTTGCTAATGCTCCTCATGATTAGAAAATTCTCTCTTGGCTCATGTTACAATGTTGTAGACAATTAACTCGAACCTCCTCAAGGTATTTTCCTTCACCCACACCATCAAATGTATTTTTTAAATAAAAAAACGTTTGATACTAATCTATATATGTAACAAAATCTAACATTTATCTTCTCCAAACGCAGTGTTCAAGCCATTCTTCAATGCATATGTTTCTCAATTCCTTCTTGAACAATCCATGCCCATAACACTATGGTTGTCTTTAGCTCTTATTATTCTAGGTAACCACACAAATTAAACTCATTTATCATTTTCTTATGTGTTTTGGTGTCCTTGGTTTATTGGATTGACCTTTAATGCTAACATTAAAGGAGTTGCAATGGCTTCGCTAATTGAGTTATCTTTTAATTGGTTCGGTTTTAGCAGTTCGATGATCTCGAACATCTCTTTTAAAAGGGTGACACAATTGAGGTGTCTTCGACAATATCAAACGATTCAATGAGTCAAATTTTGGAAAGAAATGTTGAAAATTTAGGAAACCCAGAAACGAATTTGAGTGGGGAAAGAGTTTCTAGAGAGGATTGAAACGCGTGGAAGGTAGGAAATTGCAGAGAAGTCTACGTATTGCTTAATGATATCTTCTCCTTCTTCTCCTCTTAGGAAGTAGTTGAGAGACTTCGTCTACGACATCTTCAAGGAAATTGATGAAAGAAGAGAACGAAGATGATGATAACAAACCCATCAAATCATCTTTATCTGGGTCTCACCCAAAAGCCAATAAAGAAGAAGGAAAATTATGAAGACGACGATGGGAAGCCCCTTTCCAAGAGGAATTCCACTGATGGAGTCTCAAAGGTTTTTTTTCTCTCTCTCTCTTTGCCGATGTATGTGTGTAAATTCTTAGAGATTAGATTAGTGTTTCAGAAATTATGTATGTCCCGTAAAATTGAGTATTAAATGGGGAAAACAGGGAGATAAATGTAATCGTTAGGATGGTGAGAGAAATTTGATGAAGCTTTGTGTTGGTGACTCTCTCTGGTTTTTACTAGAAAGAGATGAAGAAGAAGAAGACAGAGAAAGAAGAAGAAGCAAAAAAGAAGAAGACATAGAAAGAAAGAAGATGGAAAAGAAAGTATATGATCTACCTGGTCAGAAAGACCAATCTGAGGAGGTAATTTGTTTGAAGAACTTACGTTATTGATTTTGTAATTCTGCAGAGAGATCCACTTAGGTTTTGCTACGATCACTTCACAAGCAAGTTCCCATTAGCGAAATGGCTCAGAATTGGTGAGCATTCTATTCCTTTGTGTGCCTACATTGTTGTGAACCTGATCATTGTTTTTGATCTCTCGGTGTGTAAACTGGGTTTTACACCAAGTTAAAATATTCATGCACAAGTCTAAATTTTTTAGATCTGATTTAAATCATCTTATTAAGTCTTATCCTATAAATCAAAACAGTGGAAGGAAATGTAATCATCTTATTAAACAAATGCAAGTTATTATATCTAAATAGCTGCTACATATCAACATTATACAAATCCAAAATATTCATATTTGATGGTATCTTCCTATTATTACAAGTTTACAACTTACAATGAGTTAAATAGGTATGAAGGCTCTTTGAATCAACAATAAGAAAGTGCATATTGGGGTCGATACACAAAAGCCTTCACGGCATGAAAGTAAACATAAGGGCGGTTATAAGTGAATTTGATTCTAGTATTGGCTTTGTATGGAAAAATTTGGGTATCACTAATTTTGAATCATACATGTCATACCAAAAATATATTTTTCCATACAAAATAGAAAACATAAAAACAAAAACAAATAAAAAATTGTCGCATGCCCTCATTGTGGATTAAAATTTTAGAAAACTATTTAATATATTTTATACCAAAAATAAAATTGTTAACACGTCTCAAACTTTTACATCCACAAATACATTTTATCAAAAAAATAGAACTAAACATTAGAAAACAAAAATTAAAACTTACCTCCATTCTAGGGCGTATTAGAAAAAGATTATGTCAACATAATGAACTCCCGTTTAGAAAAAGATTATGTCAACATAATGAACTCCCGTTACTTTTCATATTGAAATCCCGTTCTATGGTGGATTATAAAAAATAAATTATATTTAAACACCAAAATAATTTTGTGTCTCATATGACAAAAAATAAATATACAAAAAAACTATATCTAAACATAAAAATGAACAGAAATTATATTATAAAATTTGATAAACAAACAAAAAAGTTCTTGTACGAGTGTACGGGTTTATAATCTAGTTGTAACTATTAAAACAGTATACCGTTGCGGTAATGTACAAGAGTGTAATTTATAATACTTAAGTGACCATTTTTTCAAGCAAAGCTTGAGTGACTATTTTTTCAAGTAAATATCAAGTGCCCGTTTTTCTCAACAAATAAAGATAACGAATTAGATTCTGTAATCATTTTACAGTTACACATGTACTAATCAGCGTTCATTTTACGTTTGATCAAAGTAAATGGCGACTTTGGTATAAGTAGCATGTAGTTTATCTATCAAAAATGACATGATCATTTGGTTAGAGGTTAGTTGGTGACCAGGATCTATTTTGAGAGTGTGCAAAAAGTAAAAATGTATATAACTTTCATTTATTTTTTTGCTTTTTTGTCGCCATATATAACTTTCATTTCTTTTAATCTATGCATAGGATTAATCCTAGTGAGATATATGTTGTTTAGTTGCGTTGAGAGTTAAAAATTACATAGGATTGAATAGTCTCTAAATTTCATAAACTAGTGTCACATATGTATTATTTTAACCAAATTTTGTTGTACTGTAAAATTAATCAAATATTATATAATTATTCAGCTAATTAAATGTTTCCAATTTTAGAGTATTACTCCACGAGGGAGTATAAGAATTTTCAGAAATAAAGAAAGACTTGAGAGCTGAGAGAGACATTTCTAAATGACCACAACTTGTAATTATTTATTGACAAAATACTCATTATTTTAACCCAATTGCGTGTTTGTTTATACTATTTAATTATTTAAGTACAAACTAAAAAGCCTTTCACCCTCAAAGCATATTTGAATTTCTACAAGCGGGCCCTGGGAAACACAAGAGTGTTGAAAAACATAACCTATCGACATTTTTTTTTAATAAAAAAGGCGATTATATTGTTTTAATATAGCAATAGATTTTAATTAAAATATCATTTATTATATTCTTAATTAAAAAGATAGAACTCGATTGTCTTCGTACGCAATAGAATAGAAAAAACGTCTCGGGTTTAAAAAAGTCTTTGTAGGCTGCTTCTCTAATTGCTCATAGTGTCACGATTGAGGATCGAAGACAATCATTTGTAGCGGCAAAAACTCCGGCTTGGTTACACGATTATTTTTAAGCGGAAAGAGTTTTTGAGTCTGTGTAATCTCTCTGTTTTTTTTGGAAGTGTGATCGTTCTTGTGAAACTTTGGTTTTAACACCTCTACTAATATGAAATATTCAGACGAAAAATAAAATAAAAAGGCTACGTGAACGTGATATCAGTTCTTTTGATGCAACCATCTCTTTAATAGTTAAAAAAAAATATGTTTTTTTGTTTTTTTTTTGAACCTGGTTTTTAATATGTTTTTTTCTTAAGTTCAATTAATCTGTTAGCAATCAAATATTCATGATTTTAATTTACGAAGATGTTGATTTTTATTTCCATTTAGGTAGATAAAATGTTATGATGATAAAGGTTTAGTAGAACCTTTTAGTCGTGACCCGAAAAAAATTATTTAGTAGAATCTTTTTTATTTAGTAGAACCCCCATGTTTGATATAATATTTTGTTTTTTTTTTGTTACGTGTATGTTTGATATAATATTTTGTTTTTTTTTATTTAGTAGAACCCCCATATCATAAGTTTGTTTATAGAATTCTATGTACGTAGATAGAATTATGAATTTTATGTATATTAAATGATCATTTATGCTGTGATGATATAAGAATTATATGTAAATGATATGTTTTTTTTTGTTTTGTTAATCTTTTCATACCTTAAATGATATGTTGATAGAATTCTATGTACCTTACCACATCTCTACGGAATACAGTAATTTATTAATATCGAAAAATGTAAATAATCCATGTGCTTTGTATTGATATTTTTCACATTATATAGTTTTCTATTACACACGATACAAACCACGTACAAAAGCATATAAGATTACAATTATCTTATTATATAAAAACTGAATGCCGTTGAATGTGACACATATAATAATTATAAAAAAAAATTAATAATGACAATATGAGTTATTATTAATTTAGATCGTGACATGTGTCAATATAATAATATAAAATTTTCAATTTTTACTTATTTATTTTTAAATAAACAAAATAACAAAAAGAGAAGAAAATTATGTTTAAAAAAATTGAAAACTAAGAAAATCGAAAAAATTAAAGAAGCTTTATATAATAAGATTTGAAATTTGTATTTTCAAACCCTCTCATTCATTTAGATGGATTTTTTTAAGGATAATTGTAAATTTAGAGCAAAAAATGGGAACTATTGTCCCTTTAGTACTTAATTGACTTTTGCCACTTTTGGACTAAAATATCATTTATTAAATATAAAAAATTCAAAATAAATACTTTAAAATTTCCGAAAATTACATATAAGGTAAGTAATATATATTAGGTAATTTATTTTAGGAAAAAAGAATATTTAAAAAATATTTATTTTCATGTTCTACTATTTGTAGAATTTGGTTTATGGTATTTGCTTTACAATCTACCAAGTCTAGAATAGATATTCTATTATTTGTTCTGCATTCTACCGTCCCTATAGAATCCGTCATCTAGAATTTTATTTTTATTCTACCAATTTCTGAATACATATTTTACATTTTTCACTATATTCTACTTTTTCAGAATATAAGTTCTACCATTTTGTCTTGATTCTACGGAATGTGGAATACATATTCTACCAAACGGTTAACAAAATCTGAGAGAAAATCTAGGATCAAGTGTTAACACCACAACTGAAAATCTTTAGAATTTTTTTTTTCCTTTTTGTAATTTTTTTTCTTTTTTTTTCTTGTAATCTTATTTTTCTTTTTCTTTTTGCACGATTTCTATCTTTTTTTTTACTCTAGCAATTTCTATCCTTTTTTTTGTTTGCACGATTTCTATACCTCTTACAGGTGGGTGCAAGACTTAATATCAAGTCCAACAAAGAAATAGCAGTTTAAGTGAAATCCATACCTCTTGATGAACTTATCCCGCCTTCTCAACCTATTCTTCTTATCGAGATCGATGTTCAAGATTGGGAGTACCACGTTTTAAAGGGTGCAAAAAAGCTACTCTCAAGAAAACCAGCACAAGCTCCTTATCTAATCTATGAGGAAGATGAGGGATTGCTCAAGGCAAGCAATAGTAGCTACAAAGAGATACACGTTTTCCTAAAAAGCGTTGGTTATAGGAAGTGTCGCCACCATGGNATCATGGACAGCATGGAACAAACACAAGACGAGCTTGTAGCTGAGGAGTGTGAACCAGCACAAGAAGAGCTTGTAGCTGAGGAGCTTGTAGCTGAGGAGTCTAAGTCTATTCCAACTGGTCCAATGACACGAGCAAGGACTAAGGAGCTCAAGGAAGCTGTTGCTGGCATTCTTAACCATATCCAGAAGCAACCAAGCTATTTGAATCAAGAAAACAACAACACAACTCCAACACTCAACCTGATCGAAGTACAAGATGGCTAGTGAGCTGTGATCTATCCTTTGCACTCTTTTTCCCTGTCTTTGTTTTTATCCCAATGGGTTTTTCAAAGATAGGTTTTTAATGAGGCAAGGATAGATCACCACACCTAGTTCCCTAGCCACACCTGAAGCTGAAGATGCACAATTTCGACAAACATAGCTTCAACTATCTCTATCTTTCCTTTTTTTTCTCTTATTTGCACAAAAACCTTCTGATTTGAGCCTTCTTTTAATTTCTTTTCTTTTAGGTTATTTTTGCAAATTATTTAAGACTAAGGCACGTTTTTCCCTTTATAAACTCATGTAATGCCGTGGGAAACGAAAACGCTACTTTTTAATACAATTCAGAGGCGCAGCCTTCTTCTTGTTTCATAGAGACGAGTTCTTCATAGTTCTTCATCTCTTTGATTCTGCTTAGTGTGTAACATCTAAGCTGGTGTTCTAGTTAGGTGTGTAATATCCTAAGTAGTTCACACGGTATATCAGAGACTCATCACCATCTCTGTGCGACACCACTCACCCCCACACGCCTTGGAGCAGCCTGCTTGCAAGGATTATCTTTCAGTTTACCAGCCTTGGAGTGCGATCTAGGGAGAGCTATGTCAGAGAAGCTACTATGTCGAGATTTCTAGGTGGTCTCAACCGAGATATACAAGACCGTTTGGAAATGCAACATTACGAAGAGATAGAAGAAATGCTACACAAGGCAATTCTGGTGGAACAGCAACTCAAGAGGAAGGGTCCTACTCGAACTAGCTATGGAAGTGGACCTGTTGTTACTAGATCAAGTTACCAAAGGGAGGTGAAGCCTAATACATTCCCACGTGAAGGCAAGCAGATTGCAACCCCAAGGACCGAAACCAAGCCCTACACCCCACTTCAAGACAACAAAGGCAAGGCAGAAGCAACTACATCAAGATCACGCGATGTTAAGTGTTTCAAATGTCACAGAAGGGGCCATTACGCCAATGAATGCATCAGCAAGAGAGTTATGGTTCTGTTAGAAAACGGCGAAATGGAATCCGCATATGAAGTAGAGATGGAGCCTGGTTCTTTATCCGACTATGAAGAACTGCCTACCCAAGGACAACTGTTGGTAACAAGAAGATCTCTAAGTGTGCAATCTAAAGCGGAAGAACCAGAACAGAGAGAGAACTTGTTTCATACGAGATGTCTGGTCCAAGGAATTATCATCGATGGAGGAAGCTGCACTAATGTAGCTAGTGAGACGATGGTTAAGAAGCTTGGATTGAGTGTGAAGAAGCATCCCAAACCCTACAAACTTCAGTGGCTCAATGAAGAAGGCGAAATGAGAGTAAGCAGCCAGGTGTTAGTGGCCATCTCCATTGGCCGGTATGAAGATGAGATAATGTGCGATATGCTCCCAATGGAGGCAGGACACATTCTGCTTGGGAGACCTTGTCAATCTGATCGTAAGGTGTTGCATGATGGCTACACCAATCGCCATTCCTTTGAGTTCAAAGGAAGAAAAATCATTCTGGTTCCCATGACGCCAAAGGAAGTACACCAAGACCAGTTGAGTCTCAAGCATAAGGAAACCAAAATCTCTAGTAAGAAACAATCAAACTTCTTTGCCAAGGCGAGTGAAGTAAAGAAAGCTCTAGCTTATAAACAGCCTTTAATTCTGATTGTTTTTAGGGAAGCTCTTACGAGCTTATCTAACCTTGCACCGGTGCTGCCGAGTGAAATGAAATCTCTATTGCAGGAATATGAAGACGTGTTCCCTGAGGATAATCCAAAGGAGCTGCCCTCGGTTAGAGGTATTGAACATCAAATTGATTTTGTACCAGGTGCTTCACTTCCAAATCGTCCAGCATACCGAACCAATCCTGTAGAGACTAAAGAGTTGCAAAGACAAGTCAGTGAGCTCATGGAGAATGGCCATATCCGAGAGAGCATGAGCCCTTGTGCTGTACCAGTTCTGCTCGTGCCAAAGAAAGATGGCAGTAGGCGTATGTGCGTTGATTGCAGAGCAATCAACAATATCACAGTGAAGTATCGACACCCCATACCTAGATTAGATGATATGCTTGATGAATTGCATGGCTCTAGCATTTTCTCTAAAATTGATTTAAAAAGCGGCTACCATCAAATTAGGATGAAAGAAGGGGATGAATGGAAAACTGCATTTAAAACGAAACATGGTTTATATGAATGGTTAGTTATGCCATTCGGGCTGACAAATGCACCTAGTACATTTATGAGATTAATGAATCATGTTCTAAGATCTTTCATAGGCGTTTTCGTTGTAGTATATTTTTATGATATTCTGATTTACAACAAACATCTAGAAGAACATATTACACACTTGCAATCTGTTTTGAATGTGCTTAGGCAGGAAAAGCTCTTTGCTAATTTTAAGAAATGCACATTTTGTACGGATAACGTTGTCTTTTTAGGTTTCGTTGTGAGTACAGATGGGGTCAAAGTAGATGAAGAAAAGATCAAAGCCATCCGAGATTGGCCTAGCCCAAGATCAGTAGGAGAAGTGCGAAGTTTTCATGGCCTTGCTGGGTTCTATAGGCGATTTGTGCGAGATTTTAGCACTCTTGCTGCACCACTCACTGAGTTGATCAAGAAGGACGTTGGTTTTAAATGGGGGGCCAGTACAAGAAGAGGCATTCCAGGCCTTAAAAGAGAAGCTTACTCACGCCCCTCTCTTAGCTCTACCATATTTTATTAAAACATTTGAAATTGAGTGTGATGCTTCTGGTATAGGAATCGGAGCTGTCTTAATGCAGGACAGGAAACCCATTGCGTTTTTCAGTGAGAAGCTTGGAGGAGCAACGCTCAACTATCCAACGTATGACAAGGAGCTGTATGCATTAGTAAGAGCCTTACAAACATGGCAGCACTATCTGTGGCCAAAGGAGTTTGTCATACACATTGATCATGAGTCACTTAAGCATCTAAAAGGGCAACAAAAACTCAACAAGAGACATGCCAGGTGGGTAGAGTTCATTGAGACATTCCCATATGTCATCAAGTACAAAAAAGGTAAGGACAATGTAGTTGCTGGTGCATTGTCCCGAAGGTACACATTACTCTCTACCCTAGATGCGAAACTGTTAGGCTTTGAGCAGCTTAAACACTTGTATCAATCTGATTCTGATTTCCAAGACATATTCCAATCTTGTGAAAATTTTGCTGCTGGTCGTTATTATAGAAGTGGTGGATTTCTCTTTTATGATAATCTCTTATGTGTACCTAACTGCTCTATCCGAGATTTGCTTGTTAGAGAAGCTCATGGAGGTGGCTTGATGGGACATTTCGGAATTGCTAAGACACTTAAGGTGATGCAAGATCACTTCCATTGGCCTCACATGAAAAGAGACGTTGAAAGAATCTGTGGCAGGTGTATTACATGCAAACAAGCCAAATCCAAGGTTATGCCCCACGGTTTGTATACCCCTCCTCCTGTCCCTACTCATCCCTGGATTGATATATCTATGGACTTTGTGCTAGGACTACCTAAGACTAGGACTGGGAAGGATTCTATCTTTGTAGTAGTAGATCGATTTTCAAAAATGTCACATTTCATTGCTTGTCATAAAACAGATGATGCATCTCATCTCGCTAGTCTGTTCTTTAGGGAAATTGTGCGTTTACATGGCATGCCTAGAACAATTGTGTCTGACAGAGATGCTAAGTTTCTTAGTTATTTCTGGAAAACATTATGGTCTAAGTTAGGCACCAAACTGTTGTTCTCTACTACATGTCATCCACAAACTGATGGTCAAACAGAAGTGGTCAATAGAACTTTAGGAACTCTCCTACGTGCATTAATTAAAAATAACCTTAAAACTTGGGAAGAGTGTCTGCTGCATATAGAGTTTGCATATAATCATGCTGTGCATTCTGCTTCTAAATACTCCCCATTTCAGATTGTCTATGGCTTTAATCCGTTATCACCTTTGGACCTAACCCCATTGCCTTTGAGTGAAAAATTAAGCATAGATGGGAAACAAAAAGCCGAGCTTGTTAAACAGATCCATGAGAAGGCCAGAGCAAACATAGAAGAGAAGACAAAGCAATATGCTAAACAAGCCAACAAAGGCAGACGCAAAGTGATCTTTGAAGAAGGAGACCTCGTATGGGTACACTTGAGGAAAGAACGATTTCCAGAACAAAGGAAGTCCAAACTTATGCCTAGAGTCGATGGTCCATTCAAGATCACAAGGAGAATCAGTGACAACGCCTACCAGCTTGATCTTCAAGGTAAGTATCATATTAGTCACAGCTTCAATGTTTCTGACTTAGCTCCTTTTCTTGCAGATGATCCAGATTTGAGGTCAAATCCTTTTCAAGAAGAGGGGGATGATGTGATCATGGACTGCATTGAAGACATAGGTGACGAGCTGGTAACCGACGAGCATGAACCAGAACAAGAGGAACACGTTTCCAAGGAACCATTGGTCATTTCAACTGGTCCCATGACCCGAGCCAAGACTAAGAAGCTCAAGGAAGCTGTCGCAGGCATACTTAACCAAATTCAAAAGCAACCAAGTTACTTGGGCCGAGAGGGAAAAGAAGCTACACCAACTCTGGTTGTGATCCAAGCACAAGATGGCTAGTGGGCTTGTGATCTAACCTAGTACTCTTTTTCCTGGCCTTGATTTTGTCCCACTTGGGTTTTGCAAGGTTGGGTTTTAATGAGGCAAAGTTATATCACTCTATCTAAGCCCACTCGCCAAACCCATGAAGAAAAGCTCATGAATTTCAAATTCAAACCTTCCCTCACATGCTTGCTGCCACTTCTGCGCATGACCAGATGCCCACACCTCCTTGCTTCACTCATGCTCAGAACTGGAACCCATACCTCCTTGTTTTATTCCTTTCTTTATGTTTTTCTTTATTATGAGCCCATGCTCATTTGTTTTATGCTGTCTTTAGTTGCCCTAGTTGTAGAGCTTATTTAAGCTCAGTTCTGTTTCAGTTAACGGCACCTTTCATTTTAATAAAAAAAACTCAGTTTACTTATCTTCTGGATTTAGAGAGAGAGAGAATCCTTTCTTCTTCCTTGTTACTGGTGCGTAATATTCAGTATTACGAATCTACTTAGGTGTGTCATATCCAGAGTAGTTCGTTGGTAAAACAAAGGGCCTTCCATCTCCTTTGCGTGACCATTCCTTCCACAACCCTTGGAGCCCTTGTGCTTGCAAGGCCTATCCGGTTTCTGCCCAGTCTTAGAGTGCCGATTCTAGGGAGTTCATATTACATAGGCCCATTTGGAACAAGCAAATCTTTTTCAGCTACAAGCCCCTCCTCGGCTACATGCTTGGCCAGAAGCTCATCTTCCTTGCTGTTGCTAGTCACGCTCACATCATCCCCATCCTCTTGAAAAGGATTTGTCCTCAAATCTGGACTATCTGCAACAAAAGGGATCAAGTCAGAAATGTTGAAGCTTGGACTTACATTATACTTACCTTGTAAATCGATCTTGTAAGCATTGTTGTTGATCCGTTCTAGAACTTGAAATGGTCCATCAGTCCTTGGCAACAGCTTAGACTTCCTTTCATCCGGAAACCGTTCCTTCCTCAAATGAATCCAAACTAGATCACCTGGTTCAAGGATCTTCTCGTGCCTTCCTTTGTTAGCTTGCTTGCGGTATTGCTCAGTCCTTTTCTCAATGTTCAACCGTGCCTGCTCATGCATCTGCTTAACAAGTTCTGCTTTCTTTTTCCCATCAAGACTTACACGCTCATTCAAAGGTAAAGGGGTTAGATCCAAAGGTGTGGTAGGATTAAAACCGTAAACCAATTGAAAATGTGAGTATTTAGTAGCAGAATGAACAGCATGATTATATGCAAACTCAACATGAGGCAAACAATCTTCCCAAGATTTAATGTTCTTTTTAATGACTGCACGCAACAGAGTTGACAAAGTCCTATTAACTACTTCAGTTTGTCCATCAGTTTGTGGATGACAAGTAGTTGAGAATAGAAGCTTAGTCCCTAGTTTAGACCACAAAGTTTTCCAAAAGTAACTCAAGAACTTTGTGTCCCTATAAGAAACAATCGTTTTAGGCATGCCATGCAAACGTACTATCTCCCTAAAGAACAGTTCAGCGACAAGTGATGCATCATCAGTTTTATGGCAAGGAATGAAGTGAGCCATTTTAGAAAACCTATCTACCACCACAAAAATCGAATCTCTGCCTTTTCTAGTTCTAGGCAAACCAAGAACAAAATCCATTGAAATATCAGTCCATGGGGCAGTAGGAATGGGCAAGGGGGTATACAAACCTTGTGATTGAACCTTGGCCTTAGCCTGTTTGCAAGTAGTACAACGAGCACAGATTCGTTCTACATCTTTTCTCATGTGTGGCCAGAAGAAATGATCTTGTAGGGTGCTTAGAGTCTTAGCCACACCAAAGTGTCCCATTAAGCCTCCTCCATGCGATTCCCTAACAAATAAATCTCTCAAAGAACAGTGAGGCACACAAAGTCGGTTTTCATAAAACAGGAATCCATCAAGTCTAAAGTATTTTCCTGATGCAAATTTCTCACAATTTCGAAAAATTTCTTTGAACTCAGAATCGGTTGCATACATCTCTTTAATCTGCTCAAATCCTAGCAATTTTACATCAAGAGTAGAGATGAGAACATACCTTCTAGACAGTGCATCAGCGACTACATTGTCCTTACCTTGTTTGTACCGAATGACATATGGGAATGTTTCAATGAATTCGACCCATCTTGCATGTCTTTTGTTCAATTTCTGTTGTCCCTTCAAATGTTTTAGAGACTCGTGATCAGTGTGAATCACAAACTCTTTAGGCCAGAGGTAATGTTGCCATGTTTGGAGTGCTCTAACCAAGGCGTACAGCTCCTTGTCATATGTTGGGTAGTTCAGTGTTGCTCCAAGTTTTTCACTAAAATAGGCGATTGGCCTCTTCTCCTGCATCAACACAGCTCCAATTCCCACACCAGATGCATCACATTCAATTTCAAAAGTTTTCATAAAATCTGGTAAAGAAAGAAGAGGTGCATTAGTAAGCTTCCCTTTTAAGTGTTGAAACGCATCTTCTTGAGTTGTTCCCCATTTGAAACCCACATCTTTTTTGATTACTTCAGTGAGTGGGGCAGCAATGGGGCTGAAGTCTTTCACGAACTGTCTATAGAAACCGGCAAGACCATGGAAGCTCCTTACTTCTCCAACTGTTTTAGGACTAGGCCATTCGCGGACAGCCTTTACTTTCTCCTCATCAACTCTTATGCCCTGTGCACTCACAACAAAGCCTAGAAACACAAGATTATCTGTGCAAAAGGTGCATTTCTTCAAGTTTGCAAAGAGTTTTTCATTTCTTAAAACGCCTAAAACAGATTTCACATGCTCTAAATGTTCATCTAAGTTCTTGCTGTAAATTAAGATATCATCAAAATAGACAACAACAAAGATTCCAATGAAAGCTCTTAAAACATGATTCATTAGCCTCATAAACGTACTAGGTGCATTAGTTAACCCAAAAGGCATTACTAACCATTCATACAATCCATGTTTTGTTTTAAAGGCTGTTTTCCACTCATCTCCCTCTTTCATCCTAATCTGATGATAACCGCTTTTAAGATCTATTTTAGAGAAAATGCAAGAACCATGTAATTCATCTAGCATGTCATCTAAACGAGGGATAGGATGGCGATACTTTACCATGATGTTGTTGATGGCGCGGCAGTCAACACACATTCGCCAAGTGCCATCTTTCTTAGGAACGAGCAGAACAGGTACAGCACAAGGACTCATGCTTTCCCGAATGTGTCCCTTTCCAATAAGCTCATCTACCTGTCTTTGTAGCTCTTTAGTCTCCACGGGATTGGTTCGGTATGCAGGTCGGTTTGGGAGTGAAGCTCCAGGCATCAAAATCGATCTGATGCTCAATCCCTCGGATTGGTGGCAAACCGCTCGGGTTGTCCTCGGGGAAGACATCTTCAAAGTCCTGCAAGACAGAAATAAAACTGCTCGGAAGTTCCGGCTCAGGATTAGTTAAGCTCGTGAGAGCCTCCTTTTACATAAGTACAATCACAGTTTGCTCAGAAAATAAAACTCTCTTGATCTCACTAGCACTCGCTAATAGACTAGAGTGTCTCCTCTCGGGTTTGCTCTCACAGGCCTTTAACTCGGTTTTTCTCAAGCTCTCACTCTCTTTTTCTTTCTGGTTTTTAGTGTTTTGGTCACTCTGAGTTTCTTCCTCTTTTATTTTCTCACGGATTTTCTGGTCTTGATAGATTTCATTTGGAGTCATAGGAACCATAATTACCTTTTTTCCTTTGAACACGAAAGAGTGTTTGTTCGAGTAACCGTCATAAGTCACCTTGCGATCAAACTGCCATGGCCTCCCTAAGAGGATATGTCCAGCCTCCATAGGTAGTACATCGCAAAGAACTCCTTCTTCATAACTCCCAATCGATAAAGGCACCACCACTTGCTTAGACACCTTCATGTGTCCCTTATCACTCAACCAACGAAGGTGGTAGGGGTTTGGATGCTTCGTCATTTTTAGACCCAATTTTTCCACCATAGTGATGCTGGCTACATTCGTACAGCTTCCTCCATCAATTATGAGGCTGCACACTTTGTTTTTCACAAGACACCGAGTGTGAAACAAGTTCTCACGCTGCTCTTCTTCTTTTGCCTTATCTTGCACGAGTAGTGTTCTTCTTGTAACTACTAGCAAGTCTCCTCCCATCGCAAACTCCTCAATCTCTTCGTAGGTGTCTGATACTTCTTCTTCTTCCTTAGTCTCGATCTCCCCATCTCCTCTCAACACCATCGCCCTTTGGTTTGGACAAGCATTTGCGTAATGTCCCTTTCCTTTACACTTGAAGCACTGAATATCTCGGTTTCTAGTGTTGGAACTCTCGGCTTTCTCCCTGGGATTTGCAGAAGAAGTTGTAGTAAAAGGCTTAGATTCCATACCCGGTTTTGAATCTGCTCTTGGTCTAAAGATTGGTTTCTCTTCCTTGGAGTAGTTCGGCCTCATGCTGGTTCCAAATGGTTGGCGTGTAACACCCCTCCTCTTGAGCTGCTGCTCGATCAAGATGGCTTTATGAAGCATCTCCTCTAGTTCCACATAGTGCTGCATCTCAAGCCGGTCCTGAATGTCTCGACTTAGGCCGCTCATGAACCTTGCCATAGTCGCCTCCTTTTCCTCCGAAACATCAGCTCGAATGAGTCTTCTTAGTTTTTGATGTAACTCTCTAAGGTAATGGCTAGGCACAAAGCGTTTCCTCATGATCGCTGTCATTTCTTCCCAAGTATCCACCGGGGGCTCTCTACGACGCTTCCTACTAGTCACCACTTGATCCCACCAATTAATAGCGTAGTCAAAAAATTCAGTAGTGGCTATTTGTACCTTCTTGGGATCGGGGTAGTCTTGACAATCAAAGACCAATTCGATTTTCTTCTCCCATTCTAAGTAAGCGTTCGGATCATTCTTCCCGTGAAATGGTGGAATTTTCAGTTTTAGTCCTCTTAGACTATCTGCTTCTCGGCCCCTTGCTTCTCGCACACGCCTAGGCCTCCTTTGACTACTATTTGATGAGTGTCTGACATAGCTCTCCCTAGATCGCACTCCAAGGTTGGTAAACTGAAAGATAATCCTTGCAAGCAGGCTGCTCCAAGGCGTGTGGGGGTGAGTGGTGTCGCACAGAGATGGTGATGAGTCTCTGATATACCGTGTGAACTACTTAGGATATTACACACCTAACTAGAACACCAGCTTAGATGTTACACACTAAGCAGAATCAAAGAGATGAAGAACTATGAAGAACTCGTCTCTATGAAACAAGAAGAAGGCTGCGCCTCTGAATTGTATTAAAAGGTAGGGTTTTCGTTTCCCACGGCATTACATGAGTTTATAAAGGGAAAAACGTGCCTTAGTCTTAAATAATTTGCAAAAATAACCTAAAAGAAAAGAAATTAAAAGAAGGCTCAAATCAGAAGGTTTTTGTGCAAATAAGAGAAAAAAAAGGAAAGATAGAGATAGTTGAAGCTATGTTTGTCGAAATTGTGCATCTTCAGCTTCAGGTGTGGCTAGGGAACTAGGTGTGGTGATCTATCCTTGCCTCATTAAAAACCTATCTTTGAAAAACCCATTGGAATAAAAACAAAGACAGGGAAAAAGAGTGCAAAGGATAGATCACAGCTCACTAGCCATCTTGTACTTCGATCAGGTTGAGTGTTGGAGTTGTGTTGTTGTTTTCTTGATTCAAATAGCTTGGTTGCTTCTGGATATGGTTAAGAATGCCAGCAACAGCTTCCTTGAGCTCCTTAGTCCTTGCTCGTGTCATTGGACCAGTTGGAATAGACTTAGACTCTTCAGCTACAAGCTCCTCAGCTACAAGCTCTTCTTGTGCTGGTTCACACTCCTCAGCTACAAGCTCGTCTTGTGTTTGTTCCATGCTGTCCATGATCATATCATCCCCCCTTTCTTGAAAAGGATTTGACCTCAAATCTGGTTCATCTGCAAGAAATGGAGCTAAATCAGAAACATTGAAGCTATGACTGACATTATACTTACCTTGAAGATCCAGCTGATAGGCATTGTCATTGATCTTTTTTGTGATCTGAAAAGGGCCATCGATCCTAGGCATGAGTTTGGACTTCCTCTGGTCTGGAAATCTCTCCTTCCT
This sequence comes from Eutrema heterophyllum, assembly GCA_002933915.1. Lineage (NCBI taxonomy): Eukaryota > Viridiplantae > Streptophyta > Magnoliopsida > Brassicales > Brassicaceae > Eutrema > Eutrema heterophyllum. The sequence goes on along the minus strand of PKMM01048876.1, from coordinate 81,354 downwards.
CATGTGCACCCATACAAGATCTCCCTCCTCAAATACCAGCTTGCGTCTCCCTTTGTTGGCGTGTTTAGTGTACTGCCTTGTCTTCTCCTCTATGTTAGCTTTGGCTTTCTCATGTATATGTTGGACAAGCTCTGCTTTCTGTTTTCCATCTAAGCTTAGTCTTTCACTCACAGGTAAAGGCGTTAGATCTAAAGGTGACAAGGGATTAAAGCCGTAGACAATTTGAAATGGTGAGAACTTAGATGCAGAATGCACAGCATGGTTATAAGCAAATTCGATGTGTGGTAAGCATTCTTCCCATGTTCTAAGGTTCTTTTTGATTAAACAACGCAGTAAAGTCCCTAGAGTCCTATATACAACTTCAGTTTGCCCATCAGTTTGTGGGTGACATGTAGTAGAAAACAGGAGCTTAGTACCTAACTTAGACCATAACGTTTTCCAGAAATAGCTAAGGAACTTAACATCACGATCAGAGACGATAGTCCTAGGTATGCCATGCAGTCTAACAACTTCTTTAAAGAACAAATGAGCTACATGAGATGCATCATCTGTTTTGTTGCAAGCAATGAAGTGAGACATCTTAGAAAAACGATCTACTACAACAAAGATTGAATCCTTCCCTGTCTTAGTCCTAGGCAGCCCTAAAACAAAATCCATTGATAAGTCAGTCCAGGGGTGCGAGGGAATAGGGAGAGGAGTATACAAACCGTTGGGTTGGACCTTAGACTTGGCTTGCTTACATGTGTTGCACCTGCTGCAGATTCGTTCCACATCTCTTTTCATGTGAGGCCAATAAAAGTGATCTTGCATCACCTTTAACGTTTTAGCAACGCCAAAATGACCCATCAAACCTCCTCCATGGGCCTCTCTAACAAGCAAATCTCGAACAGAGCAGTTAGGAATACACAGTCTATTATTAAAGAAAAGAAATCCTTCACTTCGAAAATAAGGGCCAGCAGCAAACTTTTCACATGATTTAAACACTTCTTGAAAATCAGAATCAGAATCGTATAGGTGTTTAAGCTGTCCAAATCCCAGCAGTTTCGCATCAAGAGTAGAAAGAAGTGCGTACCTTCGAGACAGTGCATCAGCAACTATGTTTTCCTTACCTTTTTTATACTTGATGACGTATGGGAAGGTCTCAATGAACTCTACCCACCTGGCGTGTCTCTTGTTGAGCTTATGCTGACCTTTTAGATGCTTGAGGGACTCGTGGTCAGTGTGAATAACGAACTCCTTGGGCCACAAGTAGTGCTGCCACGTTTGAAGAGCCCTCACCAATGCATAGAGTTCTTTGTCATAGGTTGGGTAGTTGAGTGTGGCTCCTCCAAGTTTCTCACTGAAGAAAGCAATGGGCTTCTTATCCTGCATAAGAACAGCTCCAATACCTACACCAGAAGCATCACACTCAATCTCAAAGGTTTTAAGAAAATTTGGTAAAGACAAGAGTGGGGCGTGAGTGAGTTTGTTTTTCAGAGTCTGGAATGCTTCTTCTTGTGCTGCTCCCCATCTAAAACCAACTTCCTTCTTGATCACTTCAGTGAGTGGTGCAGCAATGGTACTGAAGTCTTTAACGAATCGCCTATAGAACCCAGCAAGGCCATGGAAACTCCTCACGTCACCTACTGTCTTTGGGACAGGCCATTCTCTTATAGCCTTAACTTTCTCTTCGTCAACCTGCACGCCATCTGCACTCACAACAAAGCCTAAAAAGACCACGTTATCTGTACAAAACGTGCACTTCTTAAGGTTAGCATAGAGCTTCTCCTCTCGAAGTACATTTAAAACAGATTGCAAGTGCCCTATATGTTCTTCTAAATCCTTGCTATATATCAGAATGTCATCAAAATACACTACAACAAAGACTCCTATGAATGATCTCAGAACATGATTCATTAATCTCATGAATGTACTAGGTGCATTTGTGAGTCCAAAAGGCATGACTAACCATTCATATAGACCATGTTTCGTTTTAAATGCAGTTTTCCATTCATCTCCTTCTTTCATTCTAATCTGATGGTATCCACTTTTTAAATCTATTTTAGAAAACATCCTAGAACCATGCAATTCATCTAACATGTCATCTAGCCTAGGAATAGGGTGTCGATACTTCACCGTGATATTGTTTATAGCTCTGCAATCAACGCACATGCGCCAACTCCCATCCTTCTTAGGTACGAGCAGAACTGGTACGGCACAAGGACTCATGCTCTCCCTGATGTGTCCCTTCTCTAAGAGCTCGTCAACCTGTTTTTGAAGCTCCTTAGTCTCCAATGGGTTGGTTCTGTACGCTGGTCGATTTGGCAATGAAGCACCAGGCACAAAATCAATCTGATGCTCGATTCCTCTAACTGGTGGCAGTCCAGTTGGGTTGTCTCCTGGAAAAACGTCCTCATAGTCCTGCAAAAGAAGTTTCATTTCACTCGGTAGCACCGGTGTAAGGTCAGTTAGGCTGCTAAGAGCCTCTTTAAAAACAATCAGAATCAAAGGTTTTTGAAAAGCTAAGGCATGTTTAATATCACCTGATTTGGCAATGAAAGTGTTGTGCTTGCTCTGGTCTGACTTTGATCCTTGTGATTGTAACTCAAGAGCACTGGTAGTCTGCCTCATTCTCTGTTTCAGAATCATCTGGTCTTGATGCACTTCTTCTGGTGTTAAAGGAACCAGAACCGTCTTCTTTCCCTTGTACTCAAATGAATGACGATTTGTGAAACCATCATGAGTCACTCTGCGGTCTGATTGCCATGGTCTCCCAAGCAGAATGTGTCCAGCAGCCATGGGAAGCACATCACACAGTATCTCGTCCTCATAAGCTCCAATAGCAAAGGGAACCAGCACTTGTTTGTTCACTTTCATCTCCCCTTCTTCATTCAGCCATTGCAACTTATATGGCTTAGGGTGCTTCTTTGGCTTCAAACTCAGTTTGCTAACCATGGTTTCACTTGCTACGTTGGTACAACTCCCTCCATCTATGATCAAGCTGCATACCTTCCCTTGGACTATGCATCTCGTGTGAAACAAATTTTCCCTCTGTTCTTGATCAGTAGTAGTAGCCTTTACGCTTAATGATCTTCTTGTAACCAGTAGTGAACCTTGTGCAGCTTGTTCTTCACACTC
>PKMM01048876.1:0-56834 GCA_002933915.1 Eutrema heterophyllum | reverse complement strand
TCACACGCCTATCATACTGCCACGGCCTTCCCAACAGAATGTGACTTGCTCCCATAGGCAGAACGTCACACAGCACTTCATCTTCATATTTCCCAATGGTTATGGGAACCATTACTTGACTGCTCACACGCATTTCTCCTTCATCGTTGAGCCAATGCAGATTATATGGCCTTGGATGCTTCGTTACTGTCATTCCGAGCTTAGTAACCATATACTCACTAGCGACATTGGTGCAGCTTCCTCCATCGATTATGAGGTTGCACACTTTGTCTTGCACGTGACATCTAGTATGAAACAGATTGTCTCTTTGTGCTTCTTCTTCTGTCTTAGCTTGCACGTTCAGAATCTTCTTCATCATTAAGAGTTCTCCTTTAGCAGCATACTCCTCATACTCTTCTGTTGAATCTGAGAGCTCCTTCTCATCTTCTGATTCGTACTCTCCATTGTCTAAAAGAATCAGAACTCTCTTATTAGGACAGGTACTAGCAATGTGCCCTCTACCTTGACACTTGAAGCAGATTATCTCACGAGCTCTAGTAGTTGTAGGAGCTTCTGTTTTCCCCTTGAAGTCTGAACTGGCAGTGTACGGTTTTGAGAACACCTTAGGCTCGGCAGCAGCCTTCTCCTCTTTAGGATAGATTGGTTTAGCAGTAGATGAGCCAGCTCCAAACGTTGATCTAGATCCTCTCCTCCTGAGCTGTTGTTCAACCAGAATGGATTTGTGATAAATTTCCTCTAGATCAGCATAGCTCTGCATCTCTACTCTGTCTTGAATTTCTCTGTTTAGACCACTTACGAATCTAGCAATCGTCGCCTCACTGTCTTCATCAATGTCAGCCTTGATCATTAGAGATTCCATCTCTTGAAAATAATCTTCAACGCTGCTGGTTCCTTGAGTTAAGCGTCTTAGCTTCTGGTGCAGCTCTCTGTGATAGTGACTAGGGACAAAGCGCTTCCTCATTATTGCTTTCAGTTCGTCCCAAGTATCAACAGGTGGTTCTCTGTTGCGTTTGCGGCTCGTTGTGATCTGATCCCACCAGTTGATAGCGTAGCCATAGAACTCAGTAGCAGCTAGCTTCACCATCTTGTAATCAGAATACTTTTGACACTCATAGATCATTTCGATCTTCTTTTCCCATTCCAGGTACGCATCTGGATCGTTCTTGCCGTGAAAAGGAGGGACCTTCAGTTTCATGCCTCTCATGTCATCATCAGCACGTTCTCTTGCTCCTCTATCACGCCGTGGACTGCCTTGAGAAGAAGTTTCATCACCATAATTATTTATGTGCTGTCTCTGAGGGTTACGAATGGGATTGACGTTTCTGTCTTGAGCTCTCCTCGGATTAGGCTCTCCTTGAAGCTGATCAATTCGCTGATGGATTTCCTCTCCTTGCTTCTTCATCATCTGCTCTAAACGAGCCATCATAGCTTCCATCAACAATTTATTGCTGTTGCTGTTTTCTCCATCTTCTGCCATTGTGTACCTGAAAATGAGACAACAAACAAAACCAGTAACAAGTTCTTGCAAAAACAAAACTCACACAACACACTGAAATAATACAAACAAACAGAAACTTGACAAGTTAAAACAAACTGGAACAGAACTAGAGCAAACTGAAAAAAAAACAGTTGAATCAGAACTAAAGCAAACTCGACACAGAAACTGCAATAACACACACTGAAAATCACGCCACAAACAACTGAGACATAACTGAGACACAACCAGTAACTAAAACAAGCACAAATCGAACTGAACTGAAGAGACAAACAAAAAAATTTCGACCAGAAAGTGATACACACTGAAAATCGAACTGCAACAAACAAGAGACACACTAATAATCAACCTCTGCCCTAGCAATTCACGCCAAATACAAGCCAGACTATGAGGAAACAAACTGATAAGAGCAGATCGACACAGCAACAACCTAGAACCCTAAAAAAAAAAAAAAAAATTTTGATTTTTTTCTAGAACTAAACACGACAACTACAGTAAACAGGTTACTAAAACACGAAAATCACACAGAGAACTGATGTAGAACAGTTCGACACAAAAGGAAGATGAACAGACTCAAAATTGCAGAAAAATAAGAACAGGTTCGCATAGATAGAGAGATAGAACGAGATTACCCAAGCTTCTATGTGNTAATGCAAGACAAGAAACCCATCGCTTATTTCAGTGAAAAGCTTGGAGGAGCCACTTTGAATTACCCAACTTATGACAAGGAGCTTTATGCCTTGGTCCGAGCTTTGCAAACATGGCAACATTACTTGTGGCCCAAGGAGTTTGTGATTCACACTGATCACGAGTCCCTCAAGCATTTAAAGGGGCAACACAAGCTCAACAAGAGGCATGCTCGATGGGTTGAATTCATAGAAACATTTCCTTATGTGATCAAGTACAAGCAAGGTAAGGCCAATGTTGTTGCTGATGCTCTTTCTCGAAGGTATGTCTTACTTTCTACTTTGGAAGCTAAGTTGTTGGGATTTGAACAACTTAAGGACCTGTATGAAACCGATTCTGATTTTCAAGAAGTTTACAAAGCTTGTGAAAAATTTGCTCATGGAAAATATTTTAGGCATGAAGGATTCTTATTCTTTGAAAATCGTTTTTGTGTGCTTAATTGTTCTCTTCGAGAGTTGTTTGTAAGGGAAGCCCATGGAGGAGGTTTAATGGGACATTTTGGAGTTGCAAAGACACTTAAGGTGATGCAAGATCATTTTCATTGGCCACACATGAAGAAAGATGTGGAAAGGATTTGTGAAAGGTGTGTCACATGCAAGCAAGCTAAATCAAAAGTCCAACCCCACGGTTTGTATACTCCCTTACCTATTCCTACACAGCCTTGGAATGACATTTCTATGGATTTTGTGCTTGGTTTGCCTAGGACTAGAACTGGTCGAGATTCTATCTTTGTTGTTGTGGATAGATTTTCGAAAATGGCACACTTCATTCCATGTCACAAAACTGATGATGCATCACATATAGATGATCTGTTCTTCAAAGAACTAATTCGTTTACATGGGATGCCAAAAACAATTGTTTCGGATAGGGATACTAAATTTCTGAGCTATTTTTGGAAAACTCTTTGGTCTAAGCTAGGTACTAAGTTGTTATTTTCAACTGCTTGTCACCCTCAAACTGACGGCCAAACTGAAGTGGTTAATAGAACCTTATATACTCTACTAAATACTCTCCTTTGGATCTAATCCTTGATAGGAACCTCCCTAGAATCGACACAAGGAAGCGGGGCTTGACGGGCAGAGACAGAAGTGTGCGTAGGGACTTCTGGTTTCGTGAGAGAAGAGCGACGGTGAAGATATTGCTTGAGCAACGAACCATGCTTAAGATACAGGAGATCGAGAGACTGAAGAAGATGCTGCAAGCAGCGATTCAGTCTCAAGAGAAAAGAAAATTTGTCGCCAAAAGTTTTGAGAGAGAAAGAGTTTTTTTTTATAAATATTTTGTGACCTAAAACCAGGTAATGTCGATAAACAACAAACAAGAGTTTAAATATGAAAATAACAAAATAAAAATAACCCTAAACAGATGGGCCTTAACTAAAAACGAAAATAAAACAAGATGGGCCTTTGTCTCTTCATGTCACACGAATGGGCCTTGCGGGCTTGCAGAAGATCACAAGATGGGTCAATAATATTGTGAATCATTTGGCCTCGTTAAAAACCTATCTGCGTAAAACCCAGTGGGACAAAAACGAAGACAGGGAAAAAGAGCACGCAAATGATTCACAAACCCACCTAGTGATTTCTTTGGGCCTGAATCATAACCGGTGTGGTTAGATGTGTCTTCCAATCACCAATGCCTTCTTTGATCACGAGCTGCTCTCCTTTGGCTACAAGCTGTTCCACGTCAGCTACGAGCTACGGTTCAAGTAGCTTCTTCTTGATGCTGCTCAGTATCATATCACATATGCCTCTCCTTCCACCATTTGGAGGCTCTAGTTTCTATTTCTAGTCTCAGTACTCCATATTGTCTGTCCTACTCAATAACGGTCCGTTCTTAGCATTATGGCAATATATTGCCGTTTTGGGTATGAATTGGACCGTTTACTATATGAAATCCTGTTTTTTGAATTCTCATAGGGAATTTGAGGTTTCTTTAAATAAATGTGAAAACAAGTAACATATGCCTCTCCTTCCACCTTTAGGAGGCTTTAGACCTATTTTTAGTCTCAGCACTCCATCTTGTGTTTCTTAATCAATAACAATCCGTTCTTAGCATTTTGGCCATAAATTGCCGTTTTGGGTATGAATTGGACCATTTACTAGATGAAATCCTGTTTTTTGAATTCTCATAAGGAGTATAAGGTTGCTTTAATGAAATGAGAAAACAAGTAACATATGCCTCTCCTTCCACCTTTAGGAGGCTCTAGTTCCTATTTCTAATCTCAACGTTCCATCTTGTGTGTCGTACTCAATAGCGGTCCGTTCTTAGCATTTTGGCCTTATATTGCCGTTATGGGTCTGAATTGGACCGTTTACTAGGCGAAATCCAGTTTTTCGAATTCTCATAGGGAATTTGAGATTTCTTTAAAGAAATGAGAAAACTAGTAAATGATGCCTCTCCTTCCACCTTTAGGAGGCTCTAGTTCCTATTTCTAGTCTCAACACTCCATCTTGTGTGTCTTAATCAAAAACGGTATGTTCTTAACATTTTGGCGTTATATTGCTATTTTCGGTCTTAATTGGACCGCTTACTAGACGAAATCCCATTTTTCGAATTATGATAAAGAATTTGAGGTTTCCTTAAACAAATGAGAAAACAAGTAACATATGCCTCTCCTTCCACCTTTAGGAGGCTCTAGACATATTTCTAGTCTCATCACTCCATCTTGTGTTTCTTAATCAATAACGATCCATTCTCAGCATTTTGGCCACTAAATTGCCGTTTTGGGTATGAATTGGACCGTTTACTAGATTAAATCCTGTTTTTTGAATTCTCATAGGGAATTTGAGGTTTCTTTAAATAAATGAGAAAACAAGTAACATATGCCTCTCCTTCCACCATTAGGAGGCTCTAGTTTCTATTTCTAGTCTCAGTACTGTTAGAATTCAGAGTTTAGAATGAGATTAAGAGAAGCAGAATTGATAAGAATAAGAATGAGAATAGAGAGAATTTTATTATCTCTTAGAGATTTCTATTATCTCTGTGTATATGAATTGTTACAAGAAGTTACGTATTTATAGACTTCTCAAAATATAAAATACCTAGGCGTATCTTGAAGTTCACACGCTCATCTATCCGTTGGGACTAGTTACAAATCCGTGTGAGTTCAAAATAGCGCCGTTAGAGAGACAAACAATAACAAGTCTTTTTCCTTCTTTTTGGGAATGTGTTTTTCTTTCTTTTTAGGGAATTTGTTGCTTGATTAATACTCCCCTTCAAACTTTAGCCGGAATGAATGTGGGGGCTAAGTTTGATTTTCCAGAAACAAATCCTCACAACTACCTCATTAAAAACCTCACAAGTACAAACCCAGTGGGAAAAAATCCTTGTGAGGAAAAGAGTGTAGTGTCTCTGGAAATGGAGAAGCATGATCAAGGGTGAGTGAGATCTAGTAGCCCAAGCTTGCTGTAGATGTGTTTGCAAATCTTGAGACTTGTAGCCTTGGTAAATACATCGGCCAGCTGATCTTCGCTTCTTGTGTAGCATGGAAGGATTACTCCTTCAATGATCTTTTCTCTGACTTTATGGCAGTCCACTTCTATGTGCTTGGTTCGTTCATGAAAGACTGAGTTGGTGGCAATGCGAATTGCTGCTTGATTGTCACAATGCATGGTAATCGGACTTGTGCTTTCAATTCCCAAATCCTTTAGAAGTGCTTTCAGCCATACTAGCTCATTTGTGAGCTTCTTCATTGCCCTATACTCGCTTTCAGCACTTGAGCATGATACGACCTTTTGCTTCTTGGATTTCCAGGTTACTAGGTTCCCTTCAATGAATGTGCAATAGCCGGTTGTGGATCTTCTATCCACCGTGTCTCCAGCATAGTCTGCATCACAATAGCCCACAATCTGGGTGCTTTCATTCTTTCCCATCCAAACACCTTGCCCTGGTGATCCTTTGATGTATCTCAGAATCCTTTCCACCATATTCCAATGGTGCACAGAGGGTTCTTTCATGTATTGGCTCACCTGATTCACAGCAAAACATAGGTCAGGTCTTGTTATGGTTAAGTAAATTAACTTACCTACAAGCCGCCGGTATAGAGCTGGATCTTCAAATGGCTTGTCAAGCGGATCATCTTGTCCTTTCTCCCCCTTTCTCCTGACCTTGTAGCCATCTTCAAGTGGGGTCTTGGCTGGTTTGGAACCTAATTTTCTTGTCTCTGTAAGCAAATTAAGGGAATATTTTCTTTGGGATAGAAACAAGCCTTCCGGAGAGCGGCATATCTCTATTCCTAGAAAATATTTAAGTTCACCTAGATCTTTTATATCAAATACAGATTTAAGGAAATTTTTAGTTTCTTGAATACCTGCTTGATCATTGCCGGAAATGATCAAGTCATCTACATATACCAAGACCACTATAATTCCTTGAGAACTTTGATAAGTAAACAAGGTGTGATCAGCCTCTGATCTTTTAAATCCTTTGGCTGTCAATGTGAAGCTCAGGTTGTGATACCAGGCTCTTGGAGATTGCTTGAGGCCATAAATAGCTTTTCTAAGCTTGAAAACTTTGCCTTGAGGAATTGAGCTTTCAAGACCTGGAGGTGGCTTCATGTATACTTCTTCTTCAAGTTCTCCTTGGAGGAATGCATTTTTGACATCCATTTGCCATAATTCCCAAGATAGGTTGGTTGCTAATGATAGAATCACTCGGACTGTGTGGAGTTTACCAACCGGTGCAAAGGTGTTTGTATAGTCTTCTCCATAAGTTTGAGTAAATCCCCTTGCAACCAAGCGTGCTTTGTACCTTTCTATTTCTCCATTGCTGTGATACTTGATGGTGAATACCCATTTAGATGTTACAGCTCTCTTTCCTGAAGGTAGATCACTCACGTCCCAAGTGTGATTTCTTTCCATTGCTCCATTTTCAGCATTTATAGCATCCACCCAGACCTTGATTTCTTTTGCTTCTTCATAGGTCTTTGGAATGTAATGCTGCTCTATCTTTCCAAGGAACGCTTGATGGTCTGATGGCAAGAGGGCAAGAGAACACTGAGCTTGTATAGGGTGAGCCACAGCTTGATGATTGTAATAGACCCTGGTTTGTTTCCAATGGTCCGGACAAAACCTTTGCTGTGTACTTCTTCTTAAAACTGGTGCTGGTGCCTCTTCTTCCTCATGATGTTCATCCTCCTCAGTATTAGCATCTGGTGGAGTTTCTTGAGTAACTCCCCCTTGCTCATCTACTTCTTCATTTTCTTGCTCATTCTGATCATTGATCTCTTCTTCTTGGATCTGATCAGTTTGAGTGTTTGCAGGGGCTGTGTGATACTCATTCATTGGAGAACGACCCATGTTACTTAGGATGTGTTCAAGAGAGGCTGCTCGGTCTGCTGTAGAGTCAGCCAAGTCTTTCACACTCTCCCAGCCCGATTTCTCAAAGTAACTTTGATATTCTAGGAATTGCACATCTCTGGAAGTCATGATGCGTTTGGTGCTCGGATCATAGCATTTATAACATTTTTGGTGGTGGAGTATCCAATGAACACGCTTCTAGTGCTTTTAGCATCTAGCTTGTCCCTTTGATCCTTTGGTACTAAAACAAAACAGACACTACCAAACACACGTAAGTGACTAATATTTGGTTTAGTTTTGTTTAGTACCTCAAATGGTGATAAGTCATTTAAGACTTTTGTTGGAGTTCTATTGATGAGATAACACGCGGTCATAACAGCATCTCCCCAAAATCTCCTTGGCATATTTTTGTGGAACATCATTGATCTTGCTAATTCCATCAAATGCCTATTCTTTCTTTCGGCAACTCCATTTTGTTGTGGAGTGTAAGGACAGCTTGTTTGGTGAAGAATGCCATGATTTGCCAAATGAGCTTTGAAAGTGTGGCTTGTGTATTCCCCTCCATTATCCGATCTTAGTACCTTAATTTTGGCATTGAAATGGTTAGTCACATGTGTTTGAAAATTGTTAAATGCTTCAAATACTCTATCTTTAGATGGTAACAATGTGACCCATGTATATTTAGATTTTTCATCTATGAATGTCACAAAGTATTTTAAATTATCTCTAGATAGGCATGGTGAAGTCCAAACATCGGAGTGAACTAACTCAAAACAATTCTCATAGATTGATATGGAGTTTTGGAAAACACTTCTACAATGTTTTCCCAAAATACAAGATTCACATTTAGAAATATCAAAGACAACATTAGGCATAATTAATTTTAAAACTCTAGAATGAGGATGGCCTAATCTAGCATGCCATAAATCATTTGAACTACTAGCTACATGACAGGAATTAATAAACGACGGGCTAGTAGGGTTGGAGCATCTAGAATGATTCTTGAGGTCTTCTAGAGTATACAACTCCCCCTTAGTGTTTCCTTTGCCTAAAACTTCACCGGTTTTAATATCCTGAAAATGAAAACTGTTAGGTCCAAATATAGCATAAGCATTGAGGTCAGTGGTAGCTCGTTTTACCGAGACCAAATTATTGCTGAACGTAGGCATGTAGAACGCACTAGATTTATTTCCAAAGAGATTAAACTTTCCTATGCCTTTAATTGGTACCTTAACACCATTAGCAATTTCAACATGACCAGAGGTGTTTTGAATATTATCTAGTAAATTAGGATCTTTAATCATATGGTGAGAAGCTCCTGAATCTACTAAAAGAGTTTTTGAAGATTTAGAGGCAAGAAATGTATAAGGGAAGGTGATACCGTTCTCCTTGCAAATTTGCAATGTTTTGATAATTTCCTCTAAGTCTGACTTGCTCATGGTGATCATGCCATTGTTCTCTAAAGTGGAAGCTTGGTTAGACTGGCCGTTTGGTGGAACAGTTGGGTTAAGTCCAAGTAATGTGGTTGATTGAGAGGCTGGAGCATAGTTTGAAGCGATTGCCTCATTTGCTTGTTCTCTTGCTCTGTAGTTGGTCCTAAGGTGAGGGTGAAGGATGAAGCATTCCTCCTTGGTGTGTCCTCTTCCTTGGTTGAATTTGCCGATTTTCTTGCAATGTTCACATTTTTTTGTCGTTCCTTTATTGTCGGAACTGAATGGGGCTTTGTATAATCCTTTGTTTGCCGTTGGCAGTTCTCCTTTGTTGAAGAGATCTTGAGAGCCTTGCTCCTTTTGGATTTGAGAGTAGACGTTTTCAAGGCTTGGTAGCTTCTCCTCCCTTAAGATGTATTTGATAAGATCATTGAACTTTGGATGGAGGGATTGGAGAAGTCAGAATACTCTGTCTTGCTCTCTTCTTTCCTCAATAATTTTGAGGTCTTTTGTGCTTGGCCTCAGCATATCCAATTGAGCGAGTAAAGACCTATATTTACCAAAGTGTTTGGTAAAGTCTTGATCTTCTTGAGTGAGATTGCTGAGAGCTTTCTTCACTTCAAACACTCTTGAAAGGTTGGTGATGTCTCCATACACCTTCTTGAGAGTTGTCCAAAGTTCTTGAGCTGTCTCGCAGTATGAGTAAGATTCAAATATTGAATCACTCAAGGAGTTGTGGATTATGCTGAGCACCATTTGATCTTTTTGTAGCCATTTTTCCAGAGCTTCTTCATCTCCTTCTTGAAGTTCTTTCCCTTTGGCTGGTTCGACTTGACTCCACAAGCCACGACCGTATAGGTTTGATTTTGTGGATCGTGACCATAGGAGATAGTTTTCCCCTCTTAGGATGACTCTTATTGCGGTTGGTTTTGTCTCCTCCATGATTAACACTTATGATTAGCCGTTTGAAACTGCACCGCTCAACTTCACCAACTCGTCTAGGATGAATAAATTTCAATCTCAGAGTTGGGAAAAAGTTCTTTGAGAGATTTCCAGAAATAAACCACTCTAACTTCACACAGCTCGTCTAGGATGAATATATATCAATCTCAGAGCTTTTTCAGGAAGTTAGAAGGATGTATTTCCAAAATAACCAAGGAAATTTTTCGGAGAGGAGCTGTGTGAACGGTAGATCAACGGTCAGATTTTTGAATTTTCAAAAATTGATTTCTCGATCTAGAGCTTGATAGAGCTTGTGAATGCTGCGGAAGCTTTGAATATGAAGGAGGAGCAGTTGTAGATGCAAAAGAGATAAGGAGAAGGAGTGAATATTCAAGAGAAATTTTTGAAATTTCTGGGCTGTGACAATGGTGATTACGAAAAAGAGAGAGAGAGCATAAGAAAATCAAAAGCTTGATCTTGTTTATGGATCATTGCTCTGATACCATGTTAGAATTCAAAGTTTAGAATGAGATTAAGAGAAGCAGAATTGATAAGAATAAGAATGAGAATAGAGAGAATTTTATTATCTCTTAGAGATTTCTATTATCTCTGTGTATCCGAATTGTTACAAGAAGTTACGTGTTTATAGACTTCTCAAAATATAAAATACCTAGGCGTATCTTGAAGTTCACACGCTCCTCTATCCGTTGGGACTAGTTACAAATCCGTGTGAGTTCAAAATAGCGCCATTAGAGAGACAAACAATAACGAGTCTTTTTCCTTCTTTTCGGGAATGTGTGTTTCCTTCTTTTTAGGGAATTTGTTGCTTGATTAATAAGTACTCCATCTTGTCTGTCCTACTCAATAACGGTCCGTTCTTAGCATTATGGCAATATATTGCCGTTTTGGGTATGAATTGGACCGTTTACTATATGAAATCATGTTTTTTGAATTCTCATAGGGAATTTGAGGTTTCTTTAAATAAATGTGAAAACAAGTAACATATGCCTCTCCTTCCACCTGTAGGAGGCTCTAGACCTATTTTTAGTCTCAGCACTCCATCTTGTGTTTCTTAATCAATAACAATCCGTTCTTAGCATTTTTGCCATAAATTGCCGTTTTGGGTATGAATTTGACCATTTACTAGATAAAATCCTGTTTTTTGAATTCTCATAAGGAATATAAGGTTTCTTTAATGAAATGAGAAAACAAGTAACATATGTCTCTCCTTCCACCTTTAGGAGGCTCTAGTTCCTATTTCTAATCTCAACGTTCCATCTTGTGTGTCCTACTCAATAGCGGTCCGTTCTTAGCATTTTGGCCTTATATTGCCGTTATGGGTCTGAATTGGACCGTTTACTAGGCGAAATCCATTTTTTCGAATTCTCATAGGGAATTTGAGATTTCTTTAAAGAAATGAGAAAACTAGTAAATGATGCCTCTCCTTCCACCTTTAGGAGGCTCTAGTTCCTATTTCTAGTTTCAACACTCCATCTTGTGTGTCTTAATCAAAAACGGTATGCTCTTAACATTTTGGCGTTATATTGCTATTTTCGGTCTGAATTGGACCGCTTACTAGATGAAATCCCATTTTTCGAATTATGATAAAGAATTTGAGGTTTTCTTAAACAAATGAGAAAACAAGTAACATATGCCTCTCCTTCCACCTTTAGGAGGCTCTAGACATATTTCTAGTCTCATCACTCCATCTTGTGTTTCTTAATCAATAACGATCCGTTCTTAGCATTTTGGCCACTAAATTGCCGTTTTGGGTATTGATACGATTCTTCCCGGGAATCGGCACTCGAAGGCGGTAGAAGGATAATCCTTGTAATTGCGGAATTGTGAAACCGGATGTTAAGGTATTTAAACCTTAATCCCCTAGCTTACTTAAGACAACTCGATCAAACAAGGCGGTCGAACCGCTGCTGTAGGAATTCGTGGAGCAAGATGATAAGGTATTGGAAGCCTTATGCCCAAGACTCACTTAATACAAAACACACAACAAGGTTGATAGATTGGTTCACACAAAAGGTGATGATAAACCCTTTGCTATAACCGGTTTTGATAACTTGGATGAACACACCAAGAGATCAACACTAGCTCACAAAGAACTAAGGACAAAGAAGTTCACTCAGAACTTACAAGAAGAGAATTCTCTCTCACAAAAGGCACAAGGCACGTTTTTGCTAAAAAAGATGGTTGATTCTTTTTCTTCCATATTACATCACATATAAACAAAAGCATAAAACTAACTAAGGTAGAAAGACTAACTAGAGTTTAGTAAACATACAGCATAATTTAGGGAGAAAATAAGAAAGCTAAAAACAAGTCAAACAAGTCTTAGTCACAAAACACAAGTTGCAATAAACCTTGGCGTCATGAACAGTACCAACGTGAATAGTGCACGTTTTTGAAACTGTTCAAAATAGTTCCTTGCTTCTAGAATGGCTGCTGGATTTGATCATGGGATTTTTGGGCTTCTCTTGGGCTGGGCATTGCACAAAAACAATAGGAAGAACAGTCTTGGGTGCTGGACTTGGATCTTGACCATAAGAACTTGTTTTGGGTTTGGAATCCACAAAAACAAGTGAACTTTGTAACTTAGGCTCCCTTAGTCTTCTTGTGTTTAATTGTGGTTGCTGGGCCAAGGCATGATCATGATCTATGTGCTTAAGGTCCTTAGACAGCCCATCAAATGACTTAGCAGATTTCTTGTGTGTTGAACTCGTTTTTAGAAGCAACACGTTCTCTGGATACGTCCTCAATGTTTGGCCGTTATAGGGCGACTGATACGTCGGTTTGAGACGATCTTTAGTGTTTCGGAAAGTAGACTCACAGAGCTTTGTTTACATAGTTCGATCGTTTCCTGAAGAGACGTGACCTGGTAGCGACGTTAGTTTGAATAACGCCTTCGAATCTGTGCTCTTCATGCAACGTTTCCGTCATGCTTCACGGTTTTAAGCTCCTTGGCTACATGCCCGGTTACAAGCTCCTTCTCCTGGTTGCTGCTGTCCAGTATCACATCATCCCCTCCCTCTTGAAAAAGATTTGTCCTCAAATCTGGACTATCTTGAGGGTTGATGCTTGAGCTCATTTGGTTCTTATCTTGAGGGGGTGGCGGTTTAAGAGCATTTTGTTGGAGCTTCTTGGATGCTGGTGTCGCCTCCTCTAAGCGATCACTCTTCCTCACAAGGAAGTTGGATTGCCTCATGGGCTTGCTTTCACTGGCAGTTGTTGCTCCTTTTCTTTGCACACGTTGTTGCTGATCAAGGTAGATGGCGTGTGAAGTCATGGGGACCAAGGTTGATTTTCTGCCCTTGAACTCAAATGAAAATCGGTTGGTGTAGCCATCATGGGTCACTCTTCGATCGAACTGCCATGGTCTCCCAAGAAGTATGTGGCTAGCCTCCATGGGTAAGACGTCACACAAGACTTCATCTTCATATTTCCCAATTGAAAAAGAAACTAGAACTTGCTTCGTTACCTTCAAGTTTCTTTGTTCGTTTAACCATTGAAGATGGTACGGTTTGGCTTGTCTCAACGTCTTCAATCCCAATTTCTCCACCAAGGTCGTGCTTGCCACGTTGGTACAGCTCCCTCCATCAATGATGAGGCTGCACACCTTCTTCTTCACAAGGCACCTTGTATGGAACAAGTTGTCGCGTTGCTCCTCTGTTTTTGGCTCGTCTTGTACTTTCAACGCCTTCCTTGTAACTAACAAGTCTCCCTTGGTAGCACGCTCTTTAAGCTTCGGCACAGATTGTGTAGTATCTGATACTACGTCTTCTTTGGTGTCTACCACACCGCTCTTTTTCTTAGCCCGCGGATTTGGACAATTATTTGCGAGATGTCCCTTTTCCCGACAATTGAAGCACAAGGTGGCTCTGTTTTTGGTGTTGGAGCTCTTGGCCTTTTCTGCCTTTGCTCTTCTTGGCTGGTCATGCCCTTCCCTAACTGGCGGTTGCTTGGGTGCTGCTTGCACTCGATCCTGTTGTGCTCGCGGTTGATCTCTCCTTGGGGCTTGCCTTTTCTCTTATCCTTCACGGGGTTGCCTTGGCGGCCTCTCTTCATCAAACCGGCGGTTGATGGCTTCCATCTTTCTATTCAAAGATTGAGTCAGCTTAGCCATCATGGTTTCAAGCCGCAAGGTGTAAACTCCATTTCGTGGTGGTGGCTCAAAGCTTAACATTTTTTTTTGGTACCTCAAAAGAAAACAAACAAATTAGAAATAATAAACTCTCATTCTGTTTTTAATCTCTCAAGTGTTTCACTCTTTTACACAGCACTCAAAATAATCTCACTTTACTCAGTTCACTCAGTAACTCCCTAAGCTCAGCACACACAGTTTGAAGAAGTAACTAAAACAATTTTTTTCACAAAATTCCCTTAAGAACACTAAAAACGTTTTTATCATAAACAAGGTAACCAAAAACGTTTTTGATATATGTGTCTCAAGAAAAAAAAATTCAACAAACTTAAAACAACATAAATAATTTATACAGAATTATTATTATTATTTTTTTTCTTTTTCTTCTTACGTTTTCTTTCTCTCTTTTTTTTGATCCGTTTTTTTTCTTCTTTTTTTTTTTTTTTTTTTTTCTGTTTTTATGGATCTTCTTTTCTTGTTTTTTTTTTTTTTCACTGAATAATACGAAAATTAAAATTACAAAATTTAAATAAAAAGATTTTGATGGTAAGAAGGAAGGTGAAGAGATAAAAAGATGAAGATGAAAATGATAAGAAAAAAATAAAAATCGGAAATAGAAGATGTAAATAAGATGAAGAAAAACGTGGATAGATGGATAGATAAGAGATGATAGAACAGATAATACCGGTCTTCAAGTGTGCTCTGATACCACTTGATACGATTCTTCTCGGGAATCGGCACTCGAATGCGGTAGAAGGATAATCCTTGTAATTGCGGAATTGTGAAACCGGATGTTAAGGTATTTTAAACCTTAATCCCCTAGCTTACACAGCTCGATCAAACAAGGCGGTGGAACCGCTGCTGTAGGAATTTGTGGAGCAAGATGATAAGGTATTGGAAGCCTTATGCCCAAGACTCACTTAATACAAAACACACAATAAGGTTGATAGATTGGTTCACACAAAAGGTGATGATAAACCCTTTGCTATAACCGGTTTTGATAACTTGGATGAACACACCAAGAGATCAACACTAGCTCACAAAGAGCTAGAGACAAAGAATTTCACTCAGAACTTACAAGAAGAGAATTCTCTCTCACAAAAGGCACAAGGCACGTTTTTGCTAAAAAAGATGGTTGATTCTTTTTCTTCCATATTACATCACATATAAACAAAAGCATAAAACTAACTAAGGTAGAAAGACTAACTAGAGTTTAGTAAACATACAGCATAATTTAGGGAGAAAATAAGAAAGCTAAAAACAAGTCAAACAAGTCTTAGTCACAAAACACAAGTTGCAATAAACCTTGGCGTCATGAACAGTACCAACGTGAATAGTGCACGTTTTTGAAACTGTTCAAAATAGTTCCTTGCTTCTAGAATGGCTGCTGGATTTGATCATGGGATTTTTGGGCTTCTCTTGGGCTGGGCATTGCACAAAAACAATAGGAAGAACAGTCTTGGGTGCTTAATGAGGACCTCGAGCCAGCAAGTCCACCGAAGATGACGTCAAAGACCGGAGTTGAGCTCGCCATGCTAAACGGACCGTCCGAGGAGATTAATGGGCTAGAAATGATGTGTTTCAGTCCAAGCCCACCGAAGCCCAATCCAGGAGCTGTTAGAATTCAGAGTTTAGTTTGATTGAAAGTAGAAGAATGAATAAGGATGAGAATAAGAATTGAGAGATTTTATTATCTCTTAGAGATTTCTATTATCTCAGTGTGTCCGAAATGTTACAAGGAGTTACATATTTATAGACTTCTCAAAATCAAAAATACCTAGGCGCGTCTTGAAGTTCACACACTCATCTATCCGTTGGGACTGGTTAGAAATCCGTGTGAGTTCAAAAACGCGCCGTTAGAAGGAAAAACAATAACGAGTCTTTTTCCTTCTTTTCGGGAATATGTTTTTCCTTCTTTTCGGGAATTTGTTGCTTGATTAATACTCCCCCTCAAACTTTAGCCGGAATGAATGTGGGGGCTAAGTTTGATTTTCCAGAAACAAATCCTCACAACTACCTCATTAAAAACCTCACAAGTACAAACCCATTGGGAAAAACTCCTTGTGAGGAAAAGAGTGTAGTGTCTCTGGAAATGGAGAAGCATGATCAAGGATGAGTGATATCTAGTAGCCCAAGCTTGCTGTAGATGTGTTTGCAAATCTTGAGACTTGTAGCCTTGGTAAATATGTCGGCCAGCTGATCTTCGCTTCTTGTGTAGCATGGAAGGATTACCCCTTCAATGATATTTTCTCTGACTTTGTGGCAGTCCACTTCTATGTGCTTGGTTCGTTCATGAAAGACTGAGTTGGTGACAATGTGAATTGCTGCTTGATTGTCACAATGCATGGTAATGGGACTTGTGCTTTCAATTCCCAGATCCTTTAGAAGTGCTTTCAACCATACTAGCTCATTTGTGAGCTTCTTCATTGCCCTATACTCGCTTTCAGCACTTGAGCATGATACGACCTTTTGCTTCTTGGATTTCCAGGTTACTAAGTTCCCTCCAATGAATGTGCAATAGCCGGTTGTGGATTTTCTATCCACTGTGTCTCCAGCATAATCCGCATCACAATAGCCCACAATCTCGGTGCTTTCATTCTTTCCCATCCAAACACCTTGCCCTGGTGATCCTTTGATGTATCTCAGAATCCTTTCCACCATATTCCAATGGTGCACAGAGGGTTCTTTCATGTATTGGCTCACCTGATTCACAGCAAAACATAGGTCAGGTCTTGTTATGGTTAAGTAAATTAACTTACCTACAAGCCGCCGGTATAGAGCTGGATCTTCAAATGGCTTGTCAAGCGGATCATCTTGTCCTTTCTCCCCCTTTCTCCTGACCTTGTAGCCATCTTCAAGTGGGGTCTTGGCTGGTTTGGAACCTAATTTTCCTGTCTCTGTAAGCAAATCAAGGGAATATTTTCTTTGGGATAGAAACAAGCCTTCCGGAGAGCGGCATATCTCTATTCCTAGAAAATATTTAAGTACACCCAGATCTTTTATATCAAATACTGATTTAAGGAAAAGTTTAGTTTCTTGAATACCTGCTTGATCATTGCCGGAAATGATCAAGTCATCTACATATACCAAGACCACTATGATTCCTTGAGAACTTTGAGAAGTAAACAAGGTGTGATCAGCCTCTGATCGTTTAAATCCTTTGGCTGTCAATGTGAAGCTCAGCTTGTGATACCAGGCTCTTGGAGATTTCTTGAGGCCATAAATAGCTTTTCTAAGCTTGAAAACTTTGCCTTGAGGAATTGAGCTTTCAAGACCTGGAGGGGGCTTCATGTATACTTCTTCTTCAAGTTCTCCTTGGAGGAATGCATTTTTGACATCCATTTGCCATAATTCCCAAGATAGGTTGGTTGCTAATGATAGAATCACTCGGACTGTGTGGAGTTTAGCAACCGGTGCAAAGGTGTCTGTATATAGTCTTCTCCATAAGTTTGAGTAAATCCCCTTGCAACCAAGCGAGCTTTGTACCTTTCTATTTCTCCATTGTTGTGATACTTGATGGTGAATACCCATTTAGATATTACATCTTTCTTTCCTGAAGGTAGATCACTTACGTCCCAAGTGTGATTTCTTTCCATTGCTCCATTTTCAGCATTTATAGCATCCACCCAGACCTTGATGTCTTTTGCTTCTTCATAGGTCTTTGGTATGTAATGCTGCTCTATCTTTCCAAGGAAGGCTTGATGGTCTGATGGCAAGAGGGCAAGAGAACACTGAGCTTGTATAGGGTGAGCCACGGCTTGATGATTGTAATAGACCCTGGTTTGTTTCCAATGGTCCGGGCCAAACCTTTGCCGTGTACTTCTTCTTAAAACTGGTGCTGATGCCTCGTCTTCCTCATGATGTTCATCCTCCTCAGTATTAGCATCTGGTGGAGTTTCTTGATTAACTCCCCCTTGCTCATTTACTTCTTCATTTTCTTGCTCATTCTGATCATTGATCTCTTCTTCTTGGATCTGATCAGTTTGGGTGTTTGCAGGGGCTGTGTGATACTCATCCATTGTAGGACGACCCATGTGACTTAGAATGTGTTCAAGAGAGGCTGCGCGGTCTGCTGTAGAGTCAGCCAAGTCTTTCACACTCTCCCAGCCCGATTCCTCAAAGTAACTTTGATCTTCTAGGAATTTCACATCTCTAGAAGTCATGATGCGTTTGGTGCTCGGATCATAGCATTTATAACCCTTTTGAGTTGGGGAGTATCCAATGAACACGCTTCTAGTGCTTTTAGCATCCAGCTTGTCCCTTTGATCCTTTGGTACTAAAACAAAACAGACACTACCAAACACACGTAAGTGACTAATGTTTGGTTGAGTTTTGTTTAATACCTCAAATGGTGATAAGTCATTTAAGACTTTTGTTGGAGTTCTATTGATGAGATAACAAGCGGTCATGACAGCATCTCCCCAGAATCTCCTTGGCATATTTTTGTGGAACATCATTGATCTTGCTACTTCAATCAAATGCCTATTCTTTCTTTCGGCAACTCCATTTTGTTGTGGAGTATAAGGACAACTTGTTTGGTGAAAAATGCCATGATTTGCCAAATGAGCTTTGAAAGTGTGGCTTGTGTATTCCCCTCCATTATCGGATCTTAGTACCTTAATTTTGGCATTGAAATGGTTAGTCACATGTGTTTGAAAATTGATAAATGCTTCAAATACTCTATCTTTAGATGGTAACAATGTGACCCATGTATATTTAGATTTTTCATCTATGAATGTCACAAAGTATTTTAAATTATCTCTAGATAGGCAAGGGGAAGTCCAAACATCGGAGTGAACTAAATCAAAACAATTCTCATAGATTGATGTGGAGTTTTGGAAAACACTTCTACAATGTTTTCCCAAAATACAAGATTCACACTTAGAAATATCAAAGACAACATTATGCATAATTAGTTTTAAAGCTCTAGAATGAGGATGGCCTAATCTAGCATGCCATAAATCATTTGAACTACTGGCTACATGACAGGAATTAATAAACAACGGGCTAGTAGGGTTGGAGCATCTAGATCGAGGTCTTCTAGAGTATACAACTCCCCCTTAGTGTTTCCTTTGCCTAAAACTTCACCGGTTTTAATATCCTGAAAATGAAAACTGTTAGGTCCAAATATAGCATAAGCATTGAGGTCAGTGGTAGCTCGTTTTACCGAGACCAAATTATTGCTGAACGTAGGCATGTAGAATGCACTCGATTTATTTCCAAAGAGATTTAAATTTCCTATGCCTTTAATTGGTACCTTAACACCATTAGCAATTTCAACATGACCAGAGGTGTTTTGAATATTATTTAGTAGACTAGGATCTTTAATCATATGGTGAGAAGCTCCTGAATCTACTAAAAGAGTTTTTGAAGATTTAGAGGCAAGAAATGTAGAAGGGAAGGTGATACCGTTCTCCTTGCAAATTTGCAATGTTTTGATAATTTCCTCTAAGTCTGACTTGCTCATGGTGATCATGCCATTGTTCTCTGAAGTAGAAGCTTGGTTAGACTTGCCGTTTGGTAGAACAGTTGGATTAAGTCCAAGTAATGTGGTTGATTGAGAGGCTGGAGCATAGTTTGAAGCGATTGCCTCATTTGCTTGTTGCCTTGCTCTGTAGTTGGTCCTAAGGTGAGGGTGAAGGATGAAGCATTCCTCCTTGGTGTGTCCTCTTCCTTGGTTGAATTTGCCGATTTTCTTGCAATGTTCACATTGTTTTGTCGTTCCTTTATTGTTGGAACTGAATGGGGCTTTGTATAACCCTTTGTTTGCCGTTGGCAGTTCTCCTTTTTTGAAGAGATCTTGAGAGCCTTGCTCCTTTTGGATTTGAGAGCAGACGTTTTCAAGGCTTGGTAGCTTCTCCTCCCTTAAGATGTATTTGATAAGATCATTGAACTTTGGATGGAGGGATTGGAGAAGTCCGAACACTCTGTCTTGCTCTCTTCTTTCCTCAATAATTTTTAGGTCTTTTGTGCTTGGCCTCAGCATATCCAATTCAGCGAGTAAAGACCTATATTTACCAAAGTGTTTGGAAAAATCTTGATCTTCTTGAGTGAGATTGCTGAGAGCTCTCTTCACTTCAAACACTCTTGAAAGGTTGGTGATGTCTCCATACACCTTCTTGAGAGTTGTCGAAAGTTCTTGAGCTGTCTCGCAGTATGAGTAAGATTCAAATATTGAATCACTCAAGGAATTGTAGATTATACTGAGCACCATTTGATCTTTTTGCAGCCATTTTTTCATAGCTTCTTCATCTCCTTCTTGAAGCTCTTTCCCTTTGCTGGTTCGACTTGACTCCACAAGCCACGACCGTATAGGTTGGAGTTTGTGGATCGTGACCATAGGAGATAGTTTTCTCCTCTTAGGATGACTCTTATTGCGGTTGGTTTTGTCTCCTCCATGATTAACACTTATGATTAGCCGTTTGAAACTACACCTCTCAACTTCACCAACTCGTCTAGGATGAATAAATATCAATCTCAGAGTTGGGAAAAATTTATTTGAGAGATTTCCAGAAATAAACCACTCTAACTTCACACAGCTCGTCTAGGATGAATATATCAATCTCAGAGCTTTTTCAGGAGGTTAGAAGGATGTATTTCCAAAATAACCAAAGAAATTCTTCGAAGAGAAAGTTGAGAAGTAGATCCAATGGTCAGATTTTGGAGCTTTGTAGAGCTTGTGAATGCTGCGGAAGCTTTGAATATGAGGGAGGAGAAGGTGTGAATCTTCAAGAGAAGTTTCTGAAATTTATGGGTTATGGCAATGGTGATTTCAAAAACAAAAGAGATAGAGAATCAAAAGCTTGATCTTGTTTATGGATCAATGCTCTGATACCATGTTAGAATTCAGAGTTTAGTTTGATTGAAAGTAGAAGAATGAATAAGGATGAGAATAAGAATGGAGAGATTTTATTATCTCTTAGAGATTTCTATTATCTCAGTGTGTACGAAATGTTACAAGGAGTTACATATTTATAGACTTCTCAAAATCAAAAATACATAGGCGCGTCTTGAAGTTCACACGCTCATCTATCCGTTGGGACTGGTTAGAAATTCGTGTGAGTTCAAAAACGCGCCGTTAGAAGGAAAAAAAATAACGAGTCTTTTTCCTTCTTTTCGGGAATTTGTTGCTTGATTAATAACCTCAAATTCTTTATCATGATTCGAAAAATGGGATTTCGTCTAGTAAACGGTCCAATTCAGACACAAAATAGAAATATAAGGCCAAAATGCTAAGAACGGACCGTTTTTGATTAAGACACACAAGATGAAGTGTTGAGACTAGAAATAGGAACTAGAGCCTCCTAAAGGTGGAAGGAGAGGCATCATTTACTAGTTTTCTCATTTCTGTAAAGAAATCTCAAATTCCCTATGAGAATTCGAAAAACTGGATTTCGTCTAGTAAACGGTCCAATTCAGATCCAAACCGGCAATATAAGGCCAAAATGCTAAGAACGGACCGTTATTGAGTAGGACACACAAGATGGAACGTTGAGATTAGAAATAGGAACTAGAGCCTCCTAAAGGTGGAAGGAGAGGCATATGTTACTTGTTTTCTCATTTCATTATAGAAACCTTATATTCCTTATGAGAATTCAAAAAACAGGATTTCATCTAGTAAACTGTCCAATTCATACCCAAAACAGCAATATATTGCCATAATGCTAAGAACGAACCGTTATTGAGTAGGACAGACAAGATGGAGTGCTGAGACTAGAAACTAGAGCCTCCTAAAGGTGGAAGGAGAGGCATATGTTACTTGTTTTCTCATTTGTTTAAGGAAACCTCAAATTCTTTATCATAATTCGAAAAATGGGATTTCGTCTAGTAAACGGTCCAATTCAGACCCAAAATATCAATATAAGGCCAAAATGCTAAGAACTGACCGTTTTTGATTAAGACACACAAGATGGAGTGTTGAGACAAGAAATAGGAACTAGAGCCTCCTAAAGGTGGAAGGAGAGGCATCATT
Organism: Eutrema heterophyllum; assembly: GCA_002933915.1. Classification (NCBI taxonomy): domain Eukaryota; kingdom Viridiplantae; phylum Streptophyta; class Magnoliopsida; order Brassicales; family Brassicaceae; genus Eutrema; species Eutrema heterophyllum. The sequence goes on along the minus strand of PKMM01048876.1, from coordinate 34,858 downwards.
TACTAGTTTTCTCATTTGTTTAAGGAAACCTCAAATTCTTTATCATAATTCGAAAAATGGGATTTCGTCTAGTAAACGGTCCAATTTATTAATCAAGCAACAAATTCCAACAAGGAATTGTAGCCCAAGAAGAGAAGGAAAAGACACCCGATTGTTTTCTTCTCTAACGGCTCTATTTTTAGTTCAAACGCATTTGTAACTATTCCCAACGGATAGATAAGCGTGTGAACTACAAGATACGCCTAGTTATTTTTGAATTTGAGAAGTCTATAAATACGTAACACATTGTAACACTTAGGAGTAACTGAGATAATAAAATCTCTCTATTCTCATTCTTATTCTTATCAATTATGCTTCTCTTAATCTCATTATAAACTCTGAATTCTAACATGGTATCAGAGCAATGATCCATAAACAAGATCAAGCTTTTGATTTCCTTATTCTCTCTCTCTCTGTTTTTCGAAATCACCATTGTCACAGCCCAGAAATTTCAGAAACTTCTCTTGAAGATTCACTCCTTCTCCTTGTCTCTTTTGCATCTACAACTTCTCCTCCTTCATATTCAAAGCTTCCGCAGCATTCACAAGCTCTATCAAGCTCCAGATCGAGAAATCAATTTTTGAAAATTCAAAAATCTGACTGTTGGATCTACTGTTCACACAGCTCCTCTCCGAAAATTTCTTTGGTTATTTTGGAAATACATCCTTCTAACTTCTTGAAAAAGCTATGAGATTGATATATATTCATCCTAGACGAGCTGTGTGAAGTTAGAGTGGTTTATTTCTAGAAATCTCTCAAAGAACCTTTTCCCAACTCTGAGATTGAAAGTTATTCATCCTAGACGAGTTGGTGAAGCTGAGCGGTGTAGTTTCAGACGGTGAATCATAAGTTTTAATCATGGAGGAGACAAAACCAACCGCAATAAGAGTCACTCTAAAAGGAGAGAACTATCTCTTATGGTCACGATCCACAAAATCAAACCTATACGGTCGTGGCTTGTGGAGTCAAGTCGAACCAGCCAAAGGAAAAGAGCTTCAAGAAGGAGATGAAGAAGCTCGGGAAAAATGGCTGCAAAAAGATCAAATGGTGCTCAGCATAATCCACAGCTCCTTGAGTGATTCAATATTCGAATCTTACTCATACTGCGAGACAGCTCAAGAACTTTGGACAACTCTCAAGAAGGTGTATGGAGACATCACCAACCTTTCAAGAGTGTTTGAAGTGAAGAAAGCTCTCAGCAATCTCACTCAAGAAGATTAAGATTTTACCAAACACTTTGGTAAATATAGGTCTTTACTCGCTGAATTGGATATGCTGAGGCCAAGCACAAAAGACCTCAAAATTATTGAGGAAAGAAGAGAGCAAGACAGAGTGTTCGGACTTCTCCAATCCCTCCATCCAAAGTTCAATGATCTTATCAAGTACATTTTAAGGGAGGAGAAGCTACCAAGCCTTGAAAGCGTCTGCTCTCAAATTTAAAAGGAGTAAGGCTCCCAAGATCTCTTCAGCAAAGGAGAGGTGCCAACAGCAAACAAAGGGTTATACAAACCCCCATTCAGTTCCAACAATAAAGGAACGACATTGCAAGAAAATTGGCAAATTCAACCAAGGAAGAGGACACACCAAGGAGGAATGCTTCATCCTTTATCCTCACCTTAGGGCCAACTACAGAGCAAGGCAACAAGCAAATGAAGCAAGCGCTTCAAATTATGCTCCAGCCGCTCAAATAACTACATCACTTGGTCTTAATCCAAGTGCTCCATCAAATGCTCCAAACGGCCATTCTAACCAAGCCTCTACTTCAGAAGACAATGGCATGATCACCATGAGCAGGGCAGACTTAGAAGCAATTATCAAAACATTGCAAATTTGCAAGGCGAACGGTATCACCTTTCCCTATACATTCCTTGCCTCTAAGTCTTCAAAAACTCTTTTAGTAGATTCAGGAGCTTCTCACCATATGATTAAAGATCCTAATCTACTAAATAATATTCAAAACACCTCTGGTCATGTTGAAATTGCTAATGGAGTTAGAGTACCAATTAAAGGCATAGGAAATTTAAATCTATTTGGAAATGAATCTAGTGCTTTCTACATGCCTGCATTTAGCAATAATTTGGTCTCGGTAAAAAGAGCTACCACTGATCTCAATGCTTATGCTATATTTGGACCTAACAGCTTTCATTTTCAGGATATTAATACCGGTGAAGTTTTAGGGAAAGGAAACACTAAGGGAGAGCTGTATACTCTAGAAGATCTCAACCATTCTAGAAGCTCCAACTCTGCTAGCTTGCCGTTTATTAATTCCTGTCATATAGCTAGTAGTTCAAATGATTTATGGCATGCTCGATTAGGCCATCCTCATTCCAGAGCTTTAAAATTAATTATGCCTAATGTTGTCTTTGATAACTCTAAGTGTGAGTCTTGTATTTTGGGAAAACATTGTAGAAGTGTTTTCCAAAACTCCATATCAATATACGAGAATTGTTTTGATTTAGTTCACTCCGATGTTTGGACTTCACCATGCCTATCTAGAGATAATTTAAAATACTTTGTGACATTCATAGATGAAAAATCGAAATATACATGGGTCACATTGTTACCATCTAAAGATAGAGTATTTGAGGCGTTTGTCAATTTTCAAACATATGTGACTAATCATTTTAATGCCAAAATTAAGGTACTAAGATCTGGTAATGGAGGGGAATACACAAGCCACACTTTCAAAGGTCACTTGGCAAATCATGGCATTCTTCACCAAACGAGTTGTCCTTACACTCCACAACAAAATGGAGCTGCCGAAAGAAAGAATAGGCATTTGATGGAAGTGGCAAGATCAATGATGTTCCACAAAAACATGCCAATGAGATTATGGGGAGATGCTGTCATGACCGCATGCTATCTCATAAACCGAACTCCAACAAAAGTCTTAGATGACTTATCACCATTCGAGGTATTAAATAAAACCAAACCAAATATTAATCACTTACGTGTGTTTGGTAGTGTTTGTTTTGTTTTAGTACCAAGAGATCAAAGGAACAAGCTAGATGCTAAAAGCACTAGAAGCGTATTCATTGGATACCCCACTACTCAAAAAGGGTACAGATGCTATGACTCAAGCACCAAACGCATCATGACTTCTAGAGATGTGAAATTCCTAGAAGATAAAAGTTACTTTGAGAAATCGGGCTGGGAGAGTGTGAAAGACTTGGCTGACTCTACAGCAGACCGAGCAGCCTCTCTTGAACACATTCTAAGTCACATGGGTCGTCCTCCAATGAATGAAGATCACACAGCCCCTGCAAACACTCAAACTGATCAGATCAAAGAAGAAGAGATCATTGATCAGAATGAGCAAGAGAATGAAGAAGTAAATGAGCAAGGGGGAGTTAATCAAGAAACTCCACCAGATGCTAATACTGAGGAGAATGAACATCATGAGGAAGAAGAGGCACCAGCACCAGTTTTGAGAAGGAGTACACGGCAAAGGTTTGGTCCAGACCATTGGAAACAAACCAGGGTCTATTACAATCATCAAGCTGTGGCTCACCCTATACAAGCTCAGTGTTCTCTTGCCCTCTTGCCATCAGACCATCAAGCATTCCTTGGAAAGATAGAGCAGCATTACATTCCAAAGACCTATGAAGAAGCAAAAGAAATCAAGGTCTGGGTGGATGCTATAAATGCTGAAAATGGAGCAATGGAAAGAAATCATACTTGGGACGTGAGTGACCTACCTTCAGGAAAGAGAGCTGTAACATCTAAATGGGTATTCACCATCAAGTATCACAGCAGTGGAGAAATAGAAAGGTACAAAGCTCGCTTGGTTGCAAGGGGTTTTACTCAAACATATGGAGAAGACTATACGGCAATATAAGGCCAAAATGCTAAGAACGGACCGCTATTGAGTAGGACACACAAGATGGAACGTTGAGATTAGAAATAGGAACTAGAGCCTCATAAAGGTGGAAGGAGAGGCATATGTTACTTGTTTTCTCATTTCATTAAAGAAACCTTATATTCCTTATAAGAATTCAAAAAACAGGATTTCGTCTAGTAAAGGGTCCAGTTCATACCCAAAACGGCAATTTATGGCCAAAATGCTAAGAACGGATTGTTATTGATTAAGAAACACAAGATGGAGTGCTGAGACTAGAAATAGGTCTAGAGCCTCCTAAAGGTGGAAGGAGAGGCATATGTTACTTGTTTTCTCATTTATTTAAAGAAACCTCAAATTCCCTATGAGAATTCAAAAAACAGGATTTCTTCTAGTAAACGGTCCAATTCATACCCAAAACGGCAATTTATGGCCGAAATGCTAAGAACAGATCGTTATTGATTAAGAAACACAAGATGGAGTGCTGAGACTAGAAATAGGACTGAGCTTCACAAGAGCCTGGTATCACAAGCTGAGCTTCACATTGTCAGCCAAAGGATTTAAAAGATCAGAGGCTGATCATACCTTGTTTACTTCTCAAAGTTCTCATGGAATCATAGTGGTCTTGGTATATGTAGATGACTTGATCATTTCCGGCAATGATCAAGCAGGTATTCAAGAAACTAAACTTTTCCTTAAATCTGTATTTGATATAAAAGATCTAGGTGAACTTAAATATTTTCTAGGAATAGAGATATGCCGCTCTCCGGAAGGCTTGTTTCTATCCCAAAGAAAATATTCACTTGATTTGCTTACAGAGACAGGAAAATTAGGTTCCAAACAAGCCAAGACCCCACTTGAAGATGGCTACAAGGTCAGGAAAAAGGGGGAGAAAAGACAAAATGATCCGCTTGACAAGCCATTTGAAGATCCAGCTCTATATCGGCGGCTTGTAGGTAAGTTAATTTACTTAACCATAACAAGACCTGACCTATGTTTTGCTGTGAATCAGGTGAGCCAATACATGAAAGAGCCCTCGGTGCACCACTAGAATATGGTGGAAAGGATTCTGAGATACATCAAAGGATCACCATGGCAAGGTGTTTGGATGGGAAAGAATGAAAGCACCAAGATTGTGGGCTATTGTGATCCGGATTATGCTGGAGACACGGTGGATAGAAGATCCACAACCGGCTATTGCACATTCATTGGAGGGAACTTAGTAACCTGGAAATCCAAGAAGCAAAAGGTTGTATCATGCTTAAGTGCTGAAAGCGAGTATAGGGCAATGAAAAAGCTCACAAATGAGCTAGTATGGCTGAAAGCGCTTCTAAAGGATCTGGGAATTGAAAGCACAAGTCCCATTACCATGCATTGTGACAATCAAGCAGCAATTCACATTGCCACCAACTCAGTCTTTCATGAACGAACCAAGCACATAGAAGTGGACTGCCACAAAGTCAGAGAAAAAATCACTGAAGGAGTAATCCTTCCATGCTACACAAGAAGCGAAGATCAGTTGGCTGACATATTTACCAAGGCTACGAGTCTCAAGATTTGCAACCACATCTACAGCAAGCTTGGACTAGTAGATCTCACTCATCCTTGATCATGCTTCTCCATTTCCAGAGACACTACACTCTTTTCCTCACAAGGAGTTTTTCCCACCGGGTTTGTACTTGTGAGGTTTTTAATGAGGTAGTTGTGAGGATTTGTTTCTGGAAAATCAAACTTAGTCTCCACTCTCACTCTGGCTAAGTTTGAGGGGGAGTAATATGAACTCCCTAGAATCGGCACTCTAAGACTGGGCAGAAACCGGATAGGCCTTGCAAGCACAAGGGCTTCAAGGGTTGTGGAAGGAATGGTCACGCAAAGGAGATGGAAGGCCCTTTGTTAAAATGAAAGGTGCCTTACAACTGAAACAAAACTGAGCTTAAATAAGCTCTACAACTAGGGCAACTAAAGACAGCATAAAACAAATGAGCATGAGCTCATAATAAAAAAAAACATAAAGAAAGGAATAAAACAAGGAGGTATGGGTTCCAGTTCTGAGCATGATTGAAGCAAGGAGGTGTGGGCATCTGGTCATGCGCAGAAGTGGCAGCAAGCATGTGAGGGAAGGTTTGAATTTGAAATTCATGAGCTTTTCTTCATGGGTTTGGCGAGTGGGCTTAGATAGAGTGATCTAACTTTGCCTCATTAAAACCCAACCTTGCAAAACCCAAGTGGGACAAAATCAAGGCCAGGAAAAAGAGTACAAGGTTAGATCACAAGCCCACTAGCCATCTTGTGCTTGGATCACAACCAGAGTTGGTGTAGCTTCTTTTCCCTCTCGGCCCAAGTAACTTGGTTGCTTCTGAATTTGGTTAAGTATGCCTGCGACAGCTTCATTGAGCTTCTTAGTCTTGGCTCGGGTCATGGGACCAGTTGAAATGACCAATGGTTCCTTGGAAACGTGTTCCTCTTGTTCTGGTTCATGCTTGTCGGTTACCAGCTCGTCACCTATGTCTTCAATGCAGTCCATGATCACATCATCCCCCTCTTCTTGAAAAGGATTTGACCTCAAATCTGGATCATTTGCAAGAAAAGGAGCTAAGTCAGAAACATTGAAGCTGTGACTAATATGATACTTACCTTGAAGATCAAGCTGGTAGGCGTTGTCACTGATTCTCCTTGTGATCTTGAATGGACCATCGACTCTAGGCATAAGTTTGGACTTCCTTTGTTCTGGAAATCGGTCTTTCCTCAAGTGTACCCATACGAGGTCTCCTTCTTCAAAGATCACTTTGCGTCTGCCTTTGTTGGCTTGTTTAGCATATTGCTTTGTCTTCTCTTCTATGTTTGCTCTGGCCTTCTCATGGATCTGTTTAACAAGCTCGGCTTTTTGTTTCCCATCTATGCTTAATTTTTCACTCAAAGGCAATGGGGTTAGGTCCAAAGGTGATAATGGATTAAAGCCATAGACAATCTGAAATGGGGAGTATTTAGAAGCAGAATGCACAGCATGATTATATGCAAACTCTATATGCGGCAGACACTCTTCCCAAGTTTTAAGGTTATTTTTAATTAATGCACGTAGGAGAGTTCCTAAAGTTCTATTGACCACTTCTGTTTGACCATCAGTTTGTGGATGACATGTAGTAGAGAACAACAGTTTGGTGCCTAACTTATACCATAATGTTTTCCAGAAATAACTAAGAAACTTAGTATCTCTGTCAGACACAATTGTTCTAGGCATGCCATGTAAACACACAATTTCCCTAAAGAACAGACTAGCGACATGAGATGCATCATCTGTTTTATGACAAGCAATGAAATGTGACATTTTTGAAAATCGATCTACTACTACAAAGATAGAATCCTTCCCAGTCCTAGTCTTAGGTAGTCCTAGCACGAAGTCCATAGATATATCAATCCAGGGATGAGTAGGGACAGGAAGAGGGGTATACAAACCGTGGGGCATAACCTTGGATTTGGCTTGTTTGCATGTAATACACCTGCCACATATTCTTTCAACGTCTCTTTTCATGTGAGGCCAATGGAAGTGATCTTGCATCACCTTAAGTGTCTTAGCAATTCCGAAATGTCCCATCAAGCCACCTCCATGAGCTTCTCTAACAAGCAAATCTCGGATAGAGCAGTTAGGTACACACAAGCGATTATCATAAAAGAGAAATCCATCACTTCTATAATAACGACCAGCAGCAATTTTTTCACAAGATTGGAATATGTCTTGGAAATCAGAATCAGATTGATACAAGTGTTTAAGCTGCTCAAAGCCTAACAGTTTCGCATCTAGGGTAGAGAGTAATGTGTACCTTCGGGACAATGCATCATCAACTACATTGTCCTTACCTTTTTTGTACTAGATGACATATGGGAATGTCTCAATGAACTCTACCCACCTGGCATGTCTCTTGTTGAGTTTTTGTTGCCCTTTTAGATGCTTAAGTGACTCGTGATCAGTGTGTATGACAAACTCCTTTGGCCACAGATAGTGCTGCCATGTTTGTAAGGCTCTTACTAATGCATACAGCTCCTTGTCATACGTTGGATAGTTGAGTGTTGCTCCTCCAAGCTTCTCACTGAAAAACGCAATGGGTTTCCTGTCCTGCATTAAGACAGCTCCGATTCCTATACCAAAAGCATCACACTCAATTTCAAATGTTTTAATAAAATCTGGTAGAGCTAAGAGAGGGGCGTGAGTAAGCTTCTCTTTTAAGGCCTGGAATGCCTCTTCTTGTACTGCCCCCCATTTAAAACCAACGTCCTTCTTGATCAACTCAGTGAGTGGTGCAGCAAGAGTGCTAAAATCTTACACAAATCGCCTATAGAACCCAGCAAGGCAATGAAAACTTCGCACTTCTCCTACTGATCTTGGGCTAGGCCAATCTCGGATGGCTTTGATCTTTTCTTCATCTACTTTGACCCCATCTGTACTCACAACGAAACCTAAAAAGACAACGTTATCCGTACAAAATGTGCATTTCTTAAAATTAGCAAAGAGCTTTTCCTGCCTAAGCACATTCAAAACAGATTGCAAGTGTGTAATATGTTCTTCTAGATGTTTGCTATAAATAAGAATATCATCAAAATATACTAAAACGAAAACGCCTATGAAAGCTCTTAGAACATGATTCATTAATCTCAAAAATGTACTAGGTGCATTTGTCAGCCCGAATGGCATCACTAACCATTCATATAAACCATGTTTCGTTTTAAATGCAGTTTTCCATTCATCCCCTTCTTTCATCCTAATCTGATGGTAGCCGCTTTTTAAATAAATTTTAGAGAAAATGCTAGAGCCATGCAATTCATCAAGCATATCATCTAATCTAGGTATGGGGTGTCGATACTTCACCGTGATATTGTTGATTGCTCTGCAATCAACGCACATACGCCAACTGCCATCTTTCTTTGGCACGAACAGAACTGGTACAACACAAGGGCTCATGCTCTCTCGGATATGGCCCTTCTCCATGAGCTCACTGACTTGTCTTTGCAACTCTTTAGTCTCTACAGGATTGGTTTGGTATGTTGGACGATTTTGAAGTGAAGCGCCTGGTACAAAATCAATTTGATGTTCAATACCTCTAACCGGGGGCAGCTCCTTTGGATTATCCTTAGGGAACACGTCTTCATATTCCTGCAATAGAGATTTCATTTCACTCGGAAGCACCGGTGCAAGGTTAGATAAGCTCGTAAGAGCTTCCCTAAAAACAATCAGAATTAAAGGCTGTTTATAAACTAGAGCTTTCTTTACCTCACTCGCCTTGGCAAAGAAGTTTGATTGTTTCTTACTAGAGATTTCGGTTTCCTTATGCTTGAGACATAACTGGTCTTGGTGTACTTCCTTTGGCGTCATGGGAACCAGAATGATTTTTCTTCCTTTGAACTCAAAGGAATGGCGATTGGTGTACCATCATGCAACACCTTACGATCAGATAGCCAAGGTCTCCCAAGCAGAATGTGTCCTGCCTCCATTGGGAGCACATCGCACATTATCTCATCTTCATACCGGCCAATGGAGATGGCCACTAACACCTGGCTGCTTACTCTCATTTCGCCTTCTTCATTGAGCCACTGAAGTTTGTAGGGTTTGGGATGCTTCTTCACACTCAATCCAAGCTTCTTAACCATCGTCTCACTAGCTACATTAGTGCAGCTTCCTCTATCGATGATAAGACTACAAACTTTTCCTTGGACCAGACATCTCGTATGAAACAAGTTCTCTCTCTGTTCTGGTTCATCCGCTTTAGATTGCACACTTAGAGATCTTCTTGTTACCAACAGTTGTCCTTGGGTAGGCAGTTCTTCATAGTCGGATAAAGAACCAGGCTCCAACTCTGCTTCATCTGCGGATTCCATTTTGCCGTTGTCTAACAGAACCATAACTCTCTTGTTGATGCATTCATTGGCGTAATGGCCCCTTCCGTGACATTTGAAACACTTAACATCGCGTGATCTTGATGTAGTTGCTTCTGCCTTGCCTTTGTTGTCTTGAAGTGGGGTGTAGGGCTTGGTTTCGGTCCTTGGGGTTGCAATCTGCTTGCCTTCACGTGGGAATGTATTAGGCTTCAGCTCCCTTTGGTAACTTGGTCTATTAACAACAGGTCCACTTCCATAGCTAGTTCGAGTAGGACCCTTCCTCTTGAGTTGCTGTTCCACCAGAATTGCCTTGTGTAGCATTTCTTCTATCTTTTCGTAATGTTGCATTTCCAAACGGTCTTGTATATCTCGGTTGAGACCACCCAGAAATCTCGACATAGTAGCTTCTCTGTCTTCTATTACGTTGGCACGTAACATAAGCGTCTCCATTTCTTGATGGTAATCTTCCACGCTGTGGGTTCCTTGAGTTAGCTTTCTTAGCTTGTTGTGTAACTCGCGGTGGTGGTGACTTGGGACGAATCTTTTCCTCATCAGCCTATTCATCTCGTTCCAAGTATCCACTATGTGTTCACCATCGCGTCCCCGGGAAGTAACCAGCTGACGGCATAGTCGTTGAACTCCGTTGCTGCTACTCTCACCTTGTTGATTTCTGTGTAGTGTTGGCAGTTGAAAACCAACTCAATCTTCTTTTCCCACTCCAAATACGCGTCAGGGTCGTTCTTCCCATGGAATGGAGGAATTCTTAGCTTGAGACCACCAAAGTTATCATTGAATCGTCCTCTGCCTTCTTGTGCACGTCTAGGCCTTCGTTGACTGCCTTGTGACGAGTTACCATCTCTGCCATAGTACTCATCGGACTCTTCATCTCTGTGTCGTCTTTGCTGGTCTGCTTCTCTTCTAGGTGCCCTATTACGAGCTCTATTATCACTATGCGCTTGTCCTTCGGTTATCTCTTGTCGGAAGGCCTCTAGCTTAGCATCTAGAGTAGCGTTCATCATATGTTGCATACGAGTCATCATAGCGTCGATCATTAGTTTATTGTTTCGCATGGTGCTGGTCTCTTCCTCATCGTCAGCCATCTGATCCTGAAAAAAATGAAAACCACACGCAAACCAGTAACTAGTTCTTTTTAAGAGAAACAAGCGTTCTAGACTTTACTTAACTAACAAACTGAAACAACTCGAACATTCCACCTTTAGAACTAAATTTGTAGATTGAAACGAACCTTAAGTAGATCTCTTTTTTTTTTTTTTGGAATTCTCTTAGATAAACTAACGAGTTATATATATATATATTTTTTTTTTTTTTTTGAGTTATTGAAACGAAAAAAACAACACTTAAATAACACAAAATCGCAAAGAAGAAAAATAAGACAGAAACGAAAATAAAATAAAGGAAAGAAATTACCCAGATTTTTGTAGAGCGAAGCTCTGATACCACTTAATATGAACTCCCTAGAATCGGCACTCTAAGACTGGGCAGGAACCGGATAGGCCTTGCAAGCACAAGGGCTTCAAGGGTTGTGGAAGGAATGGTCACGCAAAGGAGATGGAAGGCCCTTTGTTTTACCAACGAACTACTCTGGATATGACACACCTAAGTAGATTCGTAATACTGGATATTACGCACCACTAACAAGGAAGAAGAAAGGATTCTCTCTCTCTCTAAATCCAGGAGATAAGTAAACCGAGTTTTTTTATTAAAATGAAAGGTGCCTTACAACTGAAACAAAACTGAGCTTAAATAAGCTCTACAACTATGGCAACTAAAGACAGCATAAAACAAATGAGCATGGGCTCATAATAAAGAAAAACATAAAGAAAGGAATAAAACAAGGAGGTATGGGTTCCAGTTCTGAGCATGAGTGAAGCAAGGAGGTGTGGGCATCTGGTCATGCGCAGAAGTGGCAGCAAGCATGTGAGGGAAGGTTTGAATTTGAAATTCATGAGCTTTTCTTCATGGGTTTGGCGAGTGGGCTTAGATAGAGTGATCTAACTTTGCCTCATTAAAACCCAACCTTGCAAAACCCAAGTGGGACAAAATCAAGGCCAGGAAAAAGAGTACAAGGTTAGATCACAAGCCCACTAGCCATCTTGTGCTTGGATCACAACCAGAGTTGGTGTAGCTTCTTTTCCCTCTCGGCCCAAGTAACTTGGTTGCTTCTGAATTTGGTTAAGTATGCCTGCGACAGCTTCCTTGAGCTTCTTAGTCTTGGCTCGGGTCATGGGACCAGTTGAAATGACCAATGGTTCCTTGGAAACATGTTCCTCTTGTTCTGGTTCATGCTCGTCGGTTACCAGCTCGTCACCTATGTCTTCAATGCAGTCCATGATCACATAGGGAAGTATTAATCAAGCAACAAATTCCAACAAGGAATTGAAGCCCAAGAAGAGAAGGAAAAGACACCTGATTGTTTTCTTCTCTAACTGCTCTATTTTTAGCTCACACGCATTTGTAACTATTCCCAACGGATAGATAAGCGTGTGAACTACAAGAAACGCCTAGTTATTTTTGAATTTGAGAAGTCTATAAATACGTAACACATTGTAACACTTAGGAGTAACTGAGATAATAAAATCTCTCTATTCTCATTCTTATTTTTATCAATTCTGCTTCTCTTAATCTCATTCTAAACTCTGAATTCTAACACAATTCAGACCCAAAATAGCAATATAAGGCCAAAATGTTAAGAACGGACCGTTTTTGATTAAGACACACAAGATGGAGTGTTGAGACTAGAAATAGGAACTAGAGCCTCCTAAAGGTGGAAAGAGAGGCATCATTTACTAGTTTTCTCATTTCTTTAAAGAAATCTCAAATTCCCTATTAGAATTCGAAAAACTTGATTTCGTCTAGTAAACGGTCCAATTCATATTCAAAACGGCAATATGAGGCCAAAATGCTAAGAACGGACCGCTATTGAGTAGGACACACAAGACGGAGTGTTGAGATTAGAAATATGAACTAGAGCCTCCTAAAGGTGGAAGGAGAGGCATATATTACGTGTTTTCTCATTTCTTTCAAGAAACCTCAAATTCCTTATGAGAATTCGGAAATAGGATTTCGTCTAGTAAACGGTCCAAGTCAGACCAAAAACGGCAATATATGGCCAAAGTGCTAACAACGGACCGCTATTGAGTATGACAGATGATACGATCCCGGGAAGGATTTTCACTCGAAGGCGGTAGAGGGGATAAGCTTGTCTCTTGAGAAACGATGAAGTTTCTAAGAACAAGGATGTGGAGCGGTTAGTCGCACAGAAGTGGCGGAATACTTCTGATTTACTGAAACGAATCTCTTAGATATAACTGACTAAGGGAATCGGTTTTGAACACTAGATATGACACACTAGGTTCTATTTTTGATCAAGGATATTACACACCTTAGATCAACCTTTGAGAATCACTCTCAAAGAAAACAAGAGAATTTCTCTCTCTCCCAAAGTTGCTCACGGCAAAAGGGGATTTAATTATCAAAGTTGTTCAATCTTTATTTCTTTTCTTATGTTACATATTTAAACACAAAGATATAAACTAACTCTAGTTTACAAACTTACTCTAGTTAAGAAGACAAGTTACAGAAATTAAGCAAAGGTGAAAACAAGTCAAACAAGTTGCAAAAGATATAAGAAAAACACACAAAACATCACTCTCAAATTGTTGGTTGCGGAATGAACAGTACCTGTCGTGAACAGTGTACGTTTTTGGCATTGACTTGCAATAGTGTTACTCAATTTGAATTATCTTTGCTGTGCTTGAGATCATTGGTTTCTTGGGCTTGTTTTGGGCTGTAGACTCACAAACAAGTGAGGGAAATTGTTGGGCTGCTGTTCTTGGATCATGGCTTTGATGCACTTGTTTTGTGGACTTGTAATTCAACCATGATCCACTCTTTCTTCTCTTGTAAGGGCCTGGTCGAAATTGTTGTTGCTGGGCCAAGACATGATCATGTATGAAGTGCCAAATTCCCTTGATCAGCCCAGAATTTGCCTTAGTGAATTTTCTGGTTCTTGAAAACGTTTTTAGTGGCTTAGCTCCCTTTGGATACGTCCTCATTGTTCGACCGTTATAGGGCGATTGGAAAGTCAGATTGGGACGATCTTGAAGGTTCTGGAAACTAGACTCCAAGAGCTTGAAATTGATATGTGGCTCGTTTCCTGAAGTGGCGTGAGCTGGTAGCGACGTTTGTTTTAATAGCGCCTTCAATCGTGAGCTCTTTATGCCAACGTTTTGTTCTTTTGTGCCACGAATTCTGACCATCATTTGGTCTTGCTCAGGTTCAAGCTTCTCCTCGGCTCTAGACACAGCTAAAAGATCATCCTCCTTTCTAAGGCTATCCATGATCACATCAGACTCTCCTTCTTCAAAAGGATTTGTCCTCAAATCCGATCCTTCTTTATAAGGAAATTGTGACTCAAGTATCATCGGATCTTGACTACTCTCCTCTTGCCCCATTGATGTCGATAGAAAGCCAAAATATAAACCATGACATGATCCTCCCAAGAATCGCCACTCTAGAGCTGGGCAGAAGGGGATAAACCTTGCAAGCACAAGTGCTTCAAGGGCTGTGGGTCGATGTGGTCACACAAAGGAGGTGGATATCCTTTGATTTACCTTTGTTCTCTCTAGATATGACACACTAAAGAAGAACAAGAAGCTGGATATTACGCACCAGCAAAGGAAGAAGAGAGATGAGTCTCGACAACCTTGAAGAAAAAAGGAGGCTGCGCCTGTTTTGATTAAAAGCTAGGGTAAAGTCTTATGTCGACAATACAAAAGTTTAAATAGGCCAATAATTCGACCAAATAAAAGGGAAAAAATAAAAGAAAGGCAAAAATAAAAGAAAAAGGGAAACTTGATCAGTTGGACGCGCATCCACTGTTGGAATTATTCTGAGCGATTCACTAGGCCAATCGGGGAGATCTTGATAGTTCCAGAAACTAGACCCACGGGGCTTTGGATCCATATCTAGATCGTTTTCTCGGGCGTTGTAAGCTAACAGCGACACTTGATTGAAAAAGCCATAGTAGTGAGTCGCTGGGCTTGGATTATGATCAACAAATGGGCTAAGGTGATGTGATCCATTTGTCTCATTAAAAACCTTACTTTGGAAAACCCAATGGGACAAAACCAAAGCAAGGGAAAAAGAGTGCAAATGGGTCACATACCCATTTGTTGATCCTCTTAAAATTCCTGGATCAAATGTTGTTGTTGGGCTACTCCAATTCTTCTTCTTCGAACTTGTTTCATAACCAGAATGGTTTGAAACATTTCTTCTCTTTAGAGTTTCATTGAGCTTCTTAGAGTCTTGATGAATGGATCCAGCTGGTTCAAGCTTAGCTTCCTCGGCTACAAGCTCAGGTTCAAGCTGCTCCTTCTTTATGCTTGCCATGATCACATCAAACCATCTTCTTTGAACTCCTTCTTTCCTTTGCTGAGATCCACGGTTTTCTTTTTCGGGCACTTGTGGGAAAAATGTCCTCTCCCTTGGCCCTTAAAACATTTCACAACACGAACCATTGGAGTAGTGGCCTCGGTTCTGTCCTTGTTGGCTTGACTCGCCATGTAAGGTGGTGGCTTGGTCGGTGGTGGTGGAGCCTTGAGCTGGTTAATGACCTCTAGAGTCATCATAATTTTTTTCATCCTTTGCTCAAATTCCTCCATTCTTCGATTAAACTCAGCCGTTGCTTTACTTGGTTGAACTCTTCTTGGAGCTCGCCTTTGCTCCTCTTCTTCACGGGGTTGCCTTGAACGTTTTCCTTCTCTCCTTGCAACCAAATTTCGTGGTGGTCTTAGTTGTGCTTCTTCCGTATCCAACTTGGCTATCTCAGCCCTCAAATCTGTTGCCACTCAGCAAGCGTACGCTCACGTTGCATTGATCCCATTTTTTTTTTTTTTTTTTGATCCGTTTTCTTTTGCTTCTTTTTTTTTTTGTTTTTATGGATCTTCTTTTTTTTCTTTTTATACTGGATAATACAAAATTAAAATTACAGAATTTTAAATAACAAGATTTTGATGGTAACTAAAAAGATTAGGAAAAATCGAAATAGATGAAGATGAAAAGAAAATGAAAAGAAGAAGATTAGAAATAAATATCAATACTAGAAAGACACTTAATTCTTTTGGATCATTTCTCCTATTTTTTTTTTTGAATTTTCGTTTTAATGGATCTCCTTTTTTTTTTTTTTTTTTTTAAATAAAAGATATCAAGAAGAACAAGAAGAAAACGTGAAGGATGAGAAAGATGGAAAGAAATTGTAAACGAATACAGAATCCTCGAGTGTGCTCTGATACCACTTGATACGATCCCGGGAAGGATTTTCACTCGAAGGCGGTAGAGGGGATAAGCTTGTCTCTTGAGAAACGATGAAGCTTCTAAGAACAAGGATGTGGAGCGGTTAGTCGCACAGAAGTGGCGGAATACTTCTGATTTACTGAAACGAATCTCTTAGATATAACCCATTAAGAGAATCGGTTTTGAACACTAGATATGACACACTAGGTTCTGTTTTTGATCAAGGATATTACACACCTTAGATCAACCTTTGAGAATCACTCTCAAAGAAAACAAGAGAATCTCTCTCTCTCACAAAGTTGCTCACGGCAAAAGGGGGTTTAAATATCAAAGTTGTTCAATCTTTATTTCTTTGCTTATGTTACATATTTAAACACAAAGATATAAACTAACTCTAGTTTACAAACTTACTCTAGTTAAGAAGACAAGTTACAGAAATTAAGCAAAGGTGAAAACAAGTCAAACAAGTTGCAAAATACATAAGAAAAACACACAAAACAAGGATGTGGAGCGGTTAGTCGCACAGAAGTGGCGGAATACTTCTGATTTACTGAAACGAATCTCTTAGATATAACTCACTAAGGGAATCGGTTTTGAACACTAGATATGACACACTAGGTTCTGTTTTTGATCAAGGATATTACACACCTTAGAACAACCTTTGAGAATCACTCTCAAAGAAAACAAGAGAATCTCTCTCTCTCACAAAGTTGCTCACGGCAAAAGGGGGTTTAATTATCAAAGTTGTTCAATCTTTATTTCTTTGCTTATGTTACATATTTAAACACAAAGATATAAACTAACTCTAGTTAAGAAGACAAGTTACAAAAATTAAGCAAAGGTGAAAACAAGTCAAACAAGTTGCAAAAGACATAAGAAAGCACACAAAACATCACTCTCAAATTGTTGGTTGCGGAATGAACAGTACCCGTCGTGAACAGTGTACGTTTTTGGCATTGACTTGCAATAGTGTTACTCACTTTGAATTATCTTTGCTGTGCTTGAGATCATTGGTTTCTTGGCCTTGTTTTGGGCTGTAGACTCACAAACAAGTGAGGGAAATTGTTGGGCTGCTGTTCTTGGATCATGGCTTTGATGCACTTGTTTTGTGGACTTGTAATTCAACCATGATCCACTCTTTATTCTCTTGTAAGGGCCTGGTCGAAATTGTTGTTGCTGGGCCAAGACATGATCATGTATGAAGTGCCAAATTCCCTTGATCAGCCCAGAATTTGCCTTAGTGAATTTTCTGGTTCTTGAAAACGTTTTTAGTGGCTTAGCTCCCTTTGGATACGTCCTCATTTTTCGACCGTTATAGGGCGATTGGAAAGTCGGATTGGGACGATCTTGGAGGTTCTGGAAACTAGAATCCAAGAGCTTGAAATTGATATGTGGCTCGTTTCCTGAAGTGGCGTGAGCTGGTAGCGACGTTTGTTTGAATAGCGCCTTCAATCGTGAGCTCTTTATGCCAACGTTTTGTTCTTTTGTGCCACGAATTCTGACCATCATTTGGTCTTGCTCAGGTTCAAGCTTCTCCTTGGCTCTAGACACAGCTAAAAGATCATCCTCCTTTCTGAGGCTATCCATGATCACATCAACAGACAAGATGGAGTGTTGAGACTAGAAATAGGAACTAGAGCCTCTTAAAGGTGGAAGGAGAGGCATATGTTACTTGTTTTCTCATTTGTTTAAGGAAACCTCAAATTCTTTATCATAATTCAAAAAATGGGATTTCGTATAGTAAACGGTTCAATTCAGACCCAAAATAGCAATATAAGGCCAAAATGCTAAGAACGGGCCATTTTTGATTAAGACACACAAGATGGAATGTTGAGACTAGAAATAGGAACTAGAGCCTCCTAAAGGTGGAAGGAGAGGCATATGTTACTTGTTTTCTCATTTCATTAAAGAAACCTCATATTCCCTATGAGAAATAAAAAAACAGGATTTCATCTAGTAAACGGTCCAATTCAGACCCAAAACGGCAATATATGCCAAAATGCTAAGAACGGACCGCTATTGAGTATGACAGACAAGATGGAGTGTTGAGACTAGAAATTGGAACTAGAGCCTCCTAAAGGTTGAAGGAGAGGCATCAATTACTAGTTTTCTCATTTCTTTAAAGAAACCTCAAATTCCCTATGAGTATTTGGAAACTGGATTTCGTCTAGTAAACGGTCCAATTCAGACCCAAAACGGCAATATATGGCCAAAATGCTAAGAACGGATCGTTATTGAGTAGAAAAGACAAGATGGAGTTCTGAGAAGAAAATTAGGAACTAGAGCCTCCTAAAGGTGGAAGGAGAGGCATATGTTACTTGTTTTCTCATTTATTTAAAGAAACCTCAAATTCTCTATGCGAATTCAAAAAACAGGATTTCATCTAGTAAATGGTCATTCATACCCAAAACGGCAATATATTGCCATAATGCTAAGAACGGACCGTTATTGAGTATGACAGACAAGATGGAGTGTTGAGACTAGAAATAGGAACTAGAGCCTCCTAAAGGTGGAAGGAGAGGGATATGTTACTTGTTTTCTTATTTGCTTAAGGAAACCTCAAATTCTTTATCATAATTCGAAAAATGGGATTTCGTATAGTAAACGGTCCAATTCAGACCCAAAATAGCAATATAAGGCCAAAATGCTAAGAACGGACCGTTTTTGATGAAGACACACAAGATGGAGTGTTGAGACAAGAAATAGGAACTAGAGTCTCCTAAAGGTGGAATGAGATGCAAATGTTACTTGTTTTCTCATTTGTTTAAGGAAACCTCAAATTCTTTATCATAATTCGAAAAATAAGATTTCGTCTAGTAAACGGTCCAATTCAGACCCAAAATAGCAATATAAGGCCAAAATGCTAAGAACGGACCGTTTTTGATTAAGACACACAAGATGGAGTGTTGAGACAAGAAATATGAACTAAATGTAGGAATTTAGGATTATGATTTATGAAGAACAAGAAAGAGAGAAAACAATTTCAAGAAGAGACTTATGATAATCACAAATTTTTCTTACTTCTAATTTCTTCTTGGTGTTACATCACATATATATGCAAAGAGCAAACTAACTCTAGTTAAGTTACTAACTCAAGTTGCAACACAAGTTGCCATAAATATCTAACTAGTTGATAGACAAAGAAAACAAGTTGGGCAAGTTGCAACATAAAGAAAGACACAACTTGTAAATTGTGGGCAGAATGAACAGTGCATGATTTGCTACAGTACACGGTCAACATAAGCCTGGATCGACCGATCCAAAATAATAGGATCGATCAGGTCAGTTGCTTGGTCGATCCAGAAGTTGTACGAAAAAAGGGATCGATCGATCCAAGCTATGAGATCGATCGATCCAGTTCTGTCGGACAAGGATTTGTGTTTTGATCAACTTGGATCGATCGGTCCAAATTTGGGATCGATCGATCCAATCTTTTACAAGCTTCAACTTCATTTATTTGCTTCATTTCAACACTCCCCCTCAAGATTGGCTGGTGGAGATCCAGTAAGCCCATCTTGCCATGAAGTTCCTCACATACCTTTGAAGTTGTCGCCTTTGTGAATACATCTGCAAGTTGATCAGAACTCTTCACATAGGTTGGAGAAATTATACCTGCTTGAACCTTCTCCCGAATGTAGTGACAATCTACTTCAATGTGTTTTGTCCGCTCATGAAATACCGAGTTAGATGCAATGTGTATTGTAGCCTGGTTATCACAATGTAGAGTTATTGGTTCAGACGACTCAACCCCAAGATCTCTTAGAAGAGCTTTCAACCAAACTAATTCCTTTGTGATATTCCTCATTGCTCTATACTCAGCTTCAGCACTTGAGAGAGATATCACTTTCTGCTTCTTACTCTTCCAAATGACTACATTTCCTCCAACAAACGTGCAATAGCCGGTGGTAGATTTTCTATCAACCCTATCACATGCCCAATCTGCATCACAATAGCCAACAATCTCAGTACTATTGTTGCGACCCAACCATATGCCTTTGCCTGGTGACCCTTTCAAGTATCTCAAGATCCTCTCAATCATTTGCCAATGATGGTGAGTAGGAGCTTGCATATGCTGACTTATCTGATTCACATCAAAGCATATATCTGGTCTAGTAATGGTAAGGTATATCAACTTACCTACCATTCTTTGATATTGCTTAACATCCTCAAGTAGCTCCCCCTCACAAACAACCTTATAGCTATCTTCAATTGGTGTTTTCGCAGGCTTTGAACCAATCTTTCCTGTCTCCGATAATATATCCAATGTATACTTCCTCTGAGAAAGGAATAAGCCATCATCAAAGTTGCATACCTCAATTCCAAGGAAGTACTTCAGCCTTCCCAAGTCTTTGATGTCAAATGAAAATTTGAGGAGTGACTTCTTCTGCTCAACACAAGCAACATTATCACCTGTGATGATAATATCATCCACATATATAAGCACATCAACAATACCTTTCTCCCCTTGAGTGGTAAATAAGGTGTGATCAGCCTCTGATCGACGAAACCCTTTCTCAAGGAGGCAACTACTCAATCGTTGGTACCACGCTCTTGGAGACTTCTTAAGACCATATATTGCTTTCTTGAGCGTACATACTTTGCTACTGTTTGCGACATCATGAAAGCCTTGAGGAGGTGCCATATATACTTCTTATTCCAACTCCCCTTGAAGGAAGGCATTTTTAACATCCATCTGCCATAGATCCCAATTAAGATTAGTAGCTATAGAGAGAAGAACACGTACTGAGTGAAGCTTTGCCACTGGAGCAAAAGTTTAAGTGTAGTCCTCTCCATATTTCTGAGTGTATCCTTTGGCAACCAGTCGAGCTTTATACCTCTCAATCTCTCCAGAACTAGTATACTTGATTGTGTATACCCATCTACAGCCTACTAGCTTCTTATCATCAGTTAGACAAGCCATCTCACATGTTTCATTTCTTCTCATGGATTCAATTTCTTCAAGCTTAGCCTTAACCCATACTTCACTCAAACAAGCCTCTTCATAGCTTGTTGGTACTCTGTTTTGATCAATCTTGCTTAGAAACACTTGATGTTCTTTTGGAAAATTGTTGATTTTTGTGAAGAAGAATGAAGAAGAACAAAGAGAAAGAGATGAAGAACACAATTCTTTTCTCTACAAATATTTTCTCTTTCTATTTCTTCTTATTAACAAAGTCACAATTACACAAATATAAATACACAAACTAAACTTAACTATGGTTAATGTTTAACTCAAGTTGAGTAAACATACTCTACAAATTATTAAGAAGATCGGCTCGAGTAACAAAGTATTAGAAAGAGCCAATCTTGACAAAGAAGATTGTGTAGTCGTTTGTGCAAGAACCGCCATCTTCTGGTCATGATTCGCCATCTCCGTGAATCACCATCTCCGTGAAGAGCATACAATTGACGGCGATGTTCAAATAAACGCCGAGACCAGCTCACGTCTCTTCACGAAGCGAGCCACATATGGATGGAAAGATCTTTTAGTCTTCTTTCCAACAAGCCAAAGATCATACAAAATGGCCTCCGGAAATGAAAGATACAGCCGATTTACCAAACTTGGTTCGCCATCTCCGTGAATCACCATCAGCTCTCTCCTTGCTGTGACACATCAAGAAGTTGTGTAGGAACCAAAACGACTTATGGATACACCAAACTAGTGCATACACAAACCGCACACCTCAAGGAAACACAAAATCCCATCATGGGAAAAAACGTGGGAAGCTCTTGTTGCTAACCCCACTTCAACCAAACATAAAAAACGTGGGGAGCACGAAGCAAACCCCAACTCAACTACAAAGAAAAACAAGAAGTAGGAGCTCCCCTAGGCAAATAGGCCTAAAAGAGCCCAACGATTTGCGGAAGCTTTTGGTCTCAAGCAAAGATCTGCTCTGATACCATGTTGATTTTTGTGAAGAAGAATGAAGAAGAACAAAGAGAAAGAGATGAAGAACACAATTGTTTTCTCTACAAATATTTTCTCCTTCTATTTCTTCTTATTAACAAAGTCACAATTACACAAATATAAATACACAAACTAAACTTAACTATGGTTAATGTTTAACTCAAGTTGAGTAAACATACTCCACAAATTAAGCACAATCTGCACAAGGTCAACAAAACACACAAGAAAATACACAAGTTGCAAATGGTGTGCACGTCTTGCTACAGTGATTTTGGTCTTGGATCGGTCGATCCAGAAACTTAGGATCGACCAGATTCATGTGTTGGTCGTTCCAGAATTGTGCGATAAGTGGGATCGATCGATCCACCTTATAGGATCGATCGATCCAGTTCTGTCGGACTCGGAATAGTGCTTCGGTTAACTTGTACCGATTTCACGAGAACTGGCATAAGTTCTGATCGCACCGTTGGATTTGCCTGAAACCACTTCTCACTGCAAGATAAGCCATTGCTCTATCTTGCCCCAAACGGTGGGAAGTCACTCATCTACTTCCATCTTCTGACGACTCTGCTGAAACTCCACTTCCCGTTGAACTACCACTTCAGTCTGCCTCTTTGGTCTCACCACTTCAACCGTCTGCTTGGGTCTGCCATCTTTGTCATGAAGGCTGCCTCTCATGGTCTGCCATCTTGTGCAGCCATCTCGGGTCAGCCTCCTTCCGATCAGCCACTTGGGTTCACCTCGCTTAGGTACACCACTCCGGTGATACTTCGGGTCTTCCTTGCGGTAATCTATTAGTTTCTCCATTCGGGTCTTATTGTTGTAGTAGACTGTAGTGTTCTTCCAGTTATCAAGACCAAACCTGACTCTTTCACTCCTTCTAAGTTGAGGAGAAGACACACTTCCACTCCCCACAGTCGGTTCCAACTCAACTTTAGCCTGCTCTTCTTCTGAATCTTCAACGACAACATCTCCCAAGGATGTTGGAGTTGAGCCATCTGTTTGAGTTTCTCCATCTTCTTCTGAATCTTTTTGAGTAGAAATCTCAACATTACCATCATTCATACCTTCATCATCATGAATCTCAGTTGTTGTCTCATCCTTTCCTACTAAATCATTAAGACCACTGAGTATAAACTTCAAGGTAGTCGCGCGATCAAAATCAGGCGACACAATGTCCTTTAGGTTATCCTAGTTCTCCTCACTGAAATAACCTATCTCCTCATTGAACTTGACATCCTTAGAAACGTATCTTCTCTTTGTTTCTGGATTGTAACACTTGTAACCTTTTTGCTCATGAGAATAGCCCACAAACATACATTTGATGCTCTTGTGTTCTAGCTTGTTTCTGAAGGCTTCTGGTACAAACACATAACAAACACAACCGAAAACTCTAAGATGCTCAATATTAGGTTTAGTTGTGTTTAATACCTCGTATGGAGACGCCCCATCAAGACACTTAGTTGGCAGCCTATTAATCAAATAACAAGCAGTCATCACTGCATCCCCCCAATATTTCTTTGGAACTTTTCTATCAAACATCATTGTCCTAGCAACCTCCATTAGATGTCTATTCTTGCGTTCTGCAACTCCATTTTGTTGTGGAGTGTAGGCACAAGATGTTTGATGGATAATCCCATGATTTCTCACAAACTCCTTGAACTGGCTGCTCATATACTCTCCTCCATTGTCACTTCTCAAGATCTTAATCTTTACTCCAAACTGAGTAGAAACATAATTGTAGAGTCTGGAAAACGCCTCAAAGACATGACTCTTTGATGGCATAAGAGTAACCCATGTATACTTAGACTTCTCATCAATGAAAGAAACGAAATACTTATATTGATCACTAGAAGCACATGATGCAGTCCATACATCAGAGTGAACTAGATCAAAGCAACCTTCATAAACAGTAGATGATTCAGGAAATACACTTCTACAATGCTTTCCTAGAATACATGCTTCACATTCACGATGATCTTGAGCTAGCCCTGGTAAAATGAGCTGGAGAGCCTTAGAGTGAGGGTGACCAAGCCGAGCATGCCATACTGAACTTGAAGAAATAGAGCTTAGAGCTGACCTTGTAGTAGTAGCAAGATCCTTATCAACATTATTCACAAGATAGAGACCATCCTTGGCACATCCTTCGCCAATCAACTCTCTTGACTTACTGTCCTGAAACCACATCTCATTAGGACTAAAAACAGCCAACAATCAAGGTCCTTTGTAGCTTTCTGAACATACAACAAGTTGGATGCAAATTCAGGCATATATAGAGCTCTAGTCTTCCTTTTAAACAGCTCTAAATCACCAATTCCTCTAATAGGAACATTCTCTCCATTAGCAATGGTAACCTTCCCAGCATGAGGTTTAACATTGGTAATAAGCTTAACATCACTAATCATATGATCCGTAGCACCAGAATCAATAATAATGGGTGTATGATTTTTGGATGCAAATAAGCTCTTACCAGATTCAATGAGCTTTGCAATGCTTTTGATGAGAGCATCCAAATCACCCTTTCTTACCACATCCTGGTAAGCAGTCGCATCATATCCAGAAACACCTCTACCCATTCCTCTTTGCCCATAGCCAACAGCACCACCTCTCTGACCCGTTCCTCTCTGTCCATAGCCAACAGCATCTCCATAGCTGCGCTTTATATGAGGAAACAGAATCCAACATGTATTTTTGGTGTGTCCCTTCTGCTGCAATGCTCACACACCCTCTCAGTTTGTTGAAAAACTCTCTTGCTTGCATGCGCTGCCTCACTAGTCCCTTGAAAGAGACCCTTTGATCCTTCTTCCTTCTGGATCATCATGCATACTTCATTCAAAGTAGGTAGGTTCTCAAACCTCAAAATATGATGGATCAATCCTTTGAATGACCCATTAAGCGTGAGAAGAAGTCCAAAGACTTGATCCTGCTCACGCCTTCCATTCATTTCCTTCACATCAGTAGTAGGAGGTCTCAACGTCTCCAGCTCTGCCCACAAAACTCTATAGTCTCCAAACAGCTCTTTAAATGGCTACTCCTCTTGTTGAAGATCATTCAAAGATTTCTTCACCTCGAACACTCTACTCAAGTTAGACGTGTTACCATAAACACCCATCAGGGTGTCCCATAACTCCTTTGCAGTTTCGGCATACGAGTAAGCTGCAAGGATAGAACTCTCTAGGGAGCTCTGAAGAACAGCAAGCACAAGCTGATCTTCCTGGATCCACTTGGAATCCCCTCTGCTGGTCCCGGATTTGGTAGGAGACTCCACAGCTCCAGGAGACTCCACAGCTCCTTCATCCGTTCCAGCTTCACCAGCGCCAACAACATGCGCTTTACTACCATCACCAGCATGCTCACCACCGGAGCTAACGACATGCTCCCACAAGCCACGACTGCGCAGAGCTGTCTTTGTGGTTCTTGACCACAACATATAGTTGTCCCCTTTAAGAACAATTGGAAGAGTGATATGTTTTTGATTCTCCATCTCTTGCTTGAAGAAAATAGAAATAAAAGATGATTTGTAGAGAATGGTTTTGCGGAAATAAGATCTTTAAGGATATAACTTGCTTTGATACCATGTAGGAATTTAGGATTATGATTTATGAAGAACAAGAAAGAGAGAAAACAATTTCAAGAAGAGACTTATGATAATCACAAATTTTTCTTACTTCTAATTTCTTCTTGGTGTTACATCACATATATATGCAAAGAGCAAACTAACTCTAGTTAAGTTACTAACTCTAGTTAAGTTACTAACTCAAGTTGCAACACAAGTTGCCATAAATATCTAACTAGTTGATAGACAAAGAAAACAAGTTGGGCAAGTTGCAACATAAAGAAAGACACAACTTGTAAATTGTGGGCGGAATGAACAGTGCACGATTTGCTACAGTACACGGTCAACATAAGCCTGGATCGACCGATCCAAAATAATAGGATCGATCAGGTCAGTTGTTTGGTCGATCTAGAAGTTGTACGAAAAAACGGATCGATCGATCCAAGCTATGAGATCGATCGATCCAGTTCTGTCGGACAAGGATTTCTGTTTTGATCAACTTGGATCGATCGGTCCAAGCTTGGGATCGATCGATCCAATCTTTTACAAGCTTCAACTTCATTTATTTGCTTCATTTCAACACTAGAGCCTCCTAAAGGTGGAAGGAGAGGCATCATTTATTAGTTTTCTCATTTCTTTAAAGAAATCTCAAATTCCCGATGAGTATTTGAAAAACTGGATTTCGTCTAAACAGTCCAATTTAGACCCAAAACGGCAATATATGGCCAAAATGCTAAGAAATGACCGCTATTGATTAAGACACACAAGATGGAGTGTTGAGACTAGAAATAGAAACTAGAGCCTCTTAAAGGTGGAAGGAGAGGCATATGTTACTTGTTTTCTCATTTGTTTAAGGAAACCTCAAATTCTTTATCATAATTCGAAAAATGGGATTTCGTATAGTAAACGGTCCAATTCAGACCCAAAATAGCAATATAAGGCCAAAATGCTAAGAACGGACCATTTTTGATTAAGACACACAAGATGGAGTGTTGAGATTAGAAATAGGAACTTGAGCCTCTTAGGGTGGAAGGAGAAGCATTTGTTAATTTTTTCTCATTTATTTAAAGAAACCTCAAAGTCTCTATGAGAATTCGAAAAACGGGATTTTGTCTAGTAAACTGTCCAATTCAGACCCAAAACGGCAATATATGGCCAAAATGCTAAGAACAGACCGTTATTGAGTAGGACTGATATGATCATAGATAGCATGGAGCAAGAGCTTGTAGATGACGAGCTTGTAGCCGAGGAGTCTAAGACCATACAAGGAGAGCTTGTAGATGGAGAGCTTGTAGCTGAGGAGTCTAAGGCGATACCAACTGGTCCAATGACACGTTCACGGACTAAGGAGCTCAAAGAAGCAGTTGCTGGCATCCTCAATCAAATCCAGGAGCAACCAGATTACCTGAAACAAGGAGACAACAACATCACTTCTATATTCGCTCTAGTCGTAATTCTTAAAGACTAGTGAGTGTGGTTTGTCTTTGCACTCTTTTTCCCTATCTCTGGTTTAATTTTCCCACTGGGTTTGTTTACAGAGATAGGTTTTTAATGAGGCAAGGATAAACCACTCCCCTAAGCTCACTAGTCTCGGCCAAGATGCATTTTATCCATTCGCATGGCCTTTTCTTTTCTTTCTTTCCTTTTCTTCTTGATTTCGCCTAAAACTTGTTTTATTGGGCCTAATCTCTATTTTTCTTTCTTTGGGTTATTTTTATAATTACTTGAGACTTAAGGGCTTAGTTTTTCCCTATATAAACTCTGTAATGTCGACAAAGACAAGTAACCAACTTTTTAATAAAAACCCTAAGGCTGCGCCTACTTCTCTTGAGAGCTTTGTCGAGCTTCTTCTTGTCAACTCTCTGTTTGCTTGGTGTGTCATATCCAGGCTACTGTTCTTATCAAGTGTGTCATATCTTGATAGAACTTGCATATCAGAAGACTTCCACCACTTCTGTGCGACGCAATACACCCCCCCACGCCTTGAAGCTTGGTGCTTGCAAGGGTTATCATGTTCGTTTACCATCTTGGAGTAGCAAATCTATCAAGGGACTCATCATCTGGTATCAGAGCAGTGCTCTAAGCCTTGGTAATCTCTTTCCAGAACCTGTAACTCGTTTTTTTTTTCCAGTTTCTTCACCCATCTAAATTTATCTTGTTTTTCTGTTTTGGCGAGTTCTTGTGATTAGGGCTTGCTGTGCTTGTAGTTTCTAGACTATTTCGCCATTAGTATCCTGCTTAGCTTCGTAGTTGCATCCATAAATCAAAAAAAAAAAAAAAACAGTAGCTTAGGTTGAAGAAGAGACTTACGGCGCCATTAGGGTTCTTAGGTGTTCTTGAAACTTTCCTTTTTTTTGGTTAGTGAGTCTGTCGAATTTTTCTTGTGTTGCTACTGCTCCTAGGACTTGTTTAAGACCAGAAACTTCTTTGTTACACTTAGTTAAGGTTATAGGACGAGTTAGTTGCACCCTTGCATCACATACATTCATCACAGCATGTGCATCATATGATACGCATTGCTTCTTTGTTTGATTATACTTGTGTTTCTTTTCAAAGAACTAGTTACTGATTTTGTTTCTTGTCTACTCTTGCAGGATGTCGCAAGGAGAGGAAGAGACCAGCACCATGAGGAATAACAAGCTTATGATGGATGCGATGATGGCACAAATGCAACAAGTGCTCACTACTGCCTTAGATGCCAAATTTGAGGCATTTCGAGAAGAGCAACAAACTGGGCCGAGGGATGATAATCCTAGAAGAGGGCGTAGAGGCAGAGACCAACAGAGGCATCATGTTGAAGATGACGAGACTGCTAGCTACTACAGTGAAGAGAGTGCTTCGTCAAGAGGAAGTCAGAGGCGACGTAGACGTGGTGGGGAAGGCAGAGACGCATTTGGGGGTCTCAAGCTTAGGATACCACCCTTTAATGGGAGCAGTGACCCTGATACTTACTTGGAGTGGGAGAAGAAGATAGAGCTGGTGTTTAATTGCCAACACTACACTGAAATCAACAAGGTGAAGATAGCAGCAACCGAATTTAGTGATTATGCACTCAGCTCGTGGGATCAGCTTGTTACTTCTAGGATACGCAATGAAGAGGAGCCTGTGCGTACTTGGACAGAGATGAAGAGGGTCATGAGAAAGAGATTCGTCCCAAGTCACCATCACAGAGAGATGCATAGCAAGCTCAGAAAGCTTGTTCAAGGAAGCAAAAGTGTGGAGGAGTATTACAAGGAGCTTGAAACACTTCTGATTAGAGCTGGTATAACAGAAGATAGAGAAGCAGCTATGTCACGTTTCTTAGGAGGGTTAAACAGAGACATTCAGGACAGATTGGAGATGCAGCACTATGTTGAACTAGAGAAGATGCTTCATAAGGCCATTCTGATCGAACATCAGCTCAAAAGGAAAGGATCTACACGTTTTGGGTATGGAAATGCACCGACTGTTTCTAAAACAAACTATGCAAGGGAGGACAGAACAAGCACTTCTCAACGTGATGGGAAGCAAGTATATACGCCAAAACCAGAGCTGAGGCCAGAAATGAGACCATACCAGATTAATCAAAGTGACAAAGGCAAGGGCAGAGTAGAAAACGTTGCAACCAGAAACAGAGATGTTAAGTGTTTCAAATGCCAAGGAAGAGGTCACTATGCCAGTGAGTGTATCAACAAGAGGGTGATGGTTCTTTTAGACAGTGGTGAGTTCGAAACAGAAGACGAAGGCGAAGCAGAGTCTGATTACGAGTCGGAGTGTGAAGAACAAGCTGCACAAGGTTCACTACTGGTTACAAGAAGATCATTAAGCGTGAAGGCTACTACTACTGATCAAGAACAGAGGGAAAATTTGTTTCACACGAGATGCATAGTCCAAGGGAAGGTATGCAGCTTGATCATAGATGGAGGGAGTTGTACCAACGTAGCAAGTGAAACCATGGTTAGGAAACTGAGTTTGAAGCCAAAGAAGCACCCTAAGCCATATAAGTTGCAATGGCTGAATGAAGAAGGGGAGACGAAAGTGAACAAACAAGTGCTGGTTCCCTTTGCTATTGGAGCTTATGAGGACGAGATACTGTGTGATGTGCTTCCCATGACTGCTGGACACATTCTGCTTGGGAGACCATGGCAATCAGACCGCAGAGTGACTCATGATGGTTTCACAAATCGTCATTCATTTGAGTACAAGGGAAAGAAGACGGTTCTGGTTCCTTTAACACCAGAAGAAGTGCATCAAGACCAGATGATTCTGAAACAGAGAATGAGGCAGAATACCAGTGCTCTTGAGTTACAATCACAAGGATCAAAGTCAGACCAGAGCAAGCACAACACTTTCATTGCCAAATCAGGTGATATTAAACATGCCTTAGCTTTTCAAAAACCTTTTATTCTGATTGTTTTTAAAGAGGCTCTTAGCAGCCTAACTGACCTTACACCGGTGCTACCGAATGAAATGAAACTTCTTTTGCAGGACTATGAGGACGTTTTTCCAGGAGACAACCCAATTGGACTGCCACCAGTTAGAGGAATCGAGCATCAGATTGATTTTGTGCCTGGTGCTTCATTGCCAAATCGACCAGCATACAGAACCAACCCATTGGAGACTAAGGAGCTTCAAAAACAGGTTGACGAGCTCTTAGAGAAGGGACACATCAGGGAGAGCATGAGTCCTTGTGCTGTACCAGTTCTGCTCGTACCTAAGAAGGATGGGAGTTGGCGCATGTGCGTTGATTGCCGAGCTATAAACAACATCACGGTGAAGTATCGCCACCCTATTCCTAGACTAGATGACATGTTAGACGAATTGCATGGTTCTATGATGTTTTCAAAGATAGATTTAAAGAGTGGTTATCACCAGATTAGGATGAAAGAAGGAGATGAATGGAAAACTGCATTTAAAACGAAACATGGACTATATGAATGGTTAGTTATGCCATTTGGACTCACTAATGCACCTAGTACATTCATGAGATTAATGAATCATGTTCTGAGATCTTTCATAGGCGTTTTTGTAGTAGTATACTTCGATGACATTCTGGTTTATAGCAAGGACTTAGAAGAGCATATAGGGCATTTGCAATCTGTTTTGAATGTAGTTCGAGAGGAAAAGCTTTATGCCAACCTTAAGAAATGCACATTTTGTACAGATAACGTGGTCTTTTTAGGCTTTGTTGTGAGTGCAGATGGAGTACAGGTTGATGAAGAGAAGGTGAAAGCAATCAGAGAATGGCCTGTTCCAAAAACAGTAGGCGACGTGAGGAGCTTCCATGGGCTTGCTGGGTTCTATAGGCGATTTGTTAAAGACTTCAGTACCATTGCAGCACCACTCACTGAAGTGATCAAGAAGGAAGTTGGATTCAAATGGGGAGCAGCACAAGCAGAAGCATTCCAGACCTTAAAACACATGCTTACTCACGCCCCTCTCTTAGCACTTCCTGATTTCTTAAAAACGTTTGAGATTGAATGTGATGCTTCTGGTGTAGGTATTGGAGCTGTTCTGATGCAAGACAAGAAGCCCATTTCCTTCTTCAGTGAGAAACTCGGAGGTGCCACTCTAAACTACCCAACGTATGACAAGGAGCTGTATGCATTGGTGAGGGCTCTCCAAACGTGGCAACACTACTTGTGGCCCAAGGAGTTTGTTATTCACACTGACCACGAGTCCCTCAAGCACTTAAAGGGTCAGCATAAGCTCAACAAGAGGCATGCCAGATGGGTAGAGTTCATAGAAACCTTTCCCTATGTCATTAAGTTTAAGAAAGGTAAGGAAAACATAGTTGCTGATGCACTATCTCGGAGGTACGCACTCCTTTCTACTCTTGATGCCAAACTGCTGGGATTTGAACAACTTAAACATCTATACCATACTGATTCTGATTTTCAAGAAGTGTTTAAGTTGTGTGAAAAGTTTGCTACTGGTTCGTATTTTAGAGATGAAGGATTTCTTTTCCTTGGTAACAAGCTGTGTATTCCTAACTGCTCTATTCGAGATTTGCTTGTTAGGGAGGCTCATGGAGGAGGTCTGATGGGTCATTTTGGCGTTGCTAAGACGTTAAAGGTGATGCAAGACCACTTTTATTGGCCTCACATGAAGAGAGATGTAGAACGAATCTGCAACAGGTGCAATACGTGTAAGCAAGCTAAGTCTAAGGTCCAACCCCACGGTTTGTATACTCCTCTCCCTATTCCCTCGCACCCCTGGACTGATTTGTCTATGGATTTTGTTTTAGGACTGCCTAGAACTAAGACAGGGAAGGATTCAATCTTTGTTGTAGTAGATCGTTTTTCTAAAATGTCCCATTTCATTGCTTGCAACAAGACTGATGATGCATCTCATGTAGCGCATTTGTTCTTTAGAGAGGTTGTTAGACTACATGGCATCCCTAGAACCATAGTTTCTGATCGTGACACTAAGTTCCTTAGCCATTTCTGGAAAACCTTATGGTCTAGGTTAGGTACTAAGCTTCTATTTTCCACTACATGTCACCCACAAACTGATGGGCAAACTGAAGTTGTTAATAGGACTCTAGGAACCTTGCTGCGTTGCTTAATCAAAAAGAACCTTAGAACATGGGAAGAATGCTTACCACATATAGAATTTGCTTATAACCATGCTGTGCATTCTACATCTAGGTTCTCGCCATTTCAGGTTGTATATGGTTTTAATCCTTTGTCACCTTTAGACCTAATGCCTTTACCTGTGAGTGAAAGATTGAGTTTAGATGGCAAGCAGAAAGCAGAGCTTATGCAACAGATTCATGCAAAGGCCAAAGCAAACATAGAAGAGAAGACAAAGGAGTATGCTAGACACGCCAACAAAGGGAGACGCAAGCTGACATTTGAGGAGGGTGATCTCGTATGGGTGCACTTGAGGAAGGAGAGATTTCCAGACGAGAGGAAGTCCAAGCTTATGCCCAGAATCGATGGCCCATTCCCAATCACAAAGAAGATCAATGACAATGCCTACCAACTGGATCTTCAAGGTAAGTACAATGTGAGTAATAGCTTCAACGTTTCTGACTTAGCTCCATTTCTTGCAGATGAACCAGATTTGAGGTCAAATCCTTTTCAAGAAAGGGGGGATGATATGATCATAGATAGCATGGAGCAAGAGCTTGTAGATGACGAGCTTGTAGCCGAGGAGTCTAAGACCATACAAGGAGAGCTTGTAGATGGAGAGCTTGTAGCGGAGGAGTCTAAGGCGATACCAACTGGTCCAATGACACGTTCACGGACTAAGGAGCTCAAAGAAGCAGTTGCTGGCATCCTCAATCAAATCCAGGAGCAACCAGATTACCTGAAACAAGGAGACAACAACATCACTTCTATATTCGCTCTATTCGTAATTCTTAAAGACTAGTGAGTGTGGTTTGTCTTTGCACTCTTTTTCCCTATCTCTGGTTTCATTTTCCCACTGGGTTTGTTTACAGAGATAGGTTTTTAATGAGGCAAGGATAAACCACTCCCCTAAGCTCACTAGTCTCGGCCAAGATGCATTTTATCCATTCGCATGGCCTTTTCTTTTCTTTCTTTCCTTTTCTTCTTGATTTCGCCTAAAACTTGTTTTATTGGGCCTAATCTCTATTTTTCTTTCTTTGGGTTATTTTTATAATTACTTAAGACTTAAGGGCTTAGTTTTTCCCTATATAAACTCTGTAATGTCGACAAAGACAAGTAACCAACTTTTTAATAAAAACCCTAAGGCTGCGCCTACTTCTCTTGAGAGCTTTGTCGAGCTTCTTCTTGTCAACTCTCTGTTTGCTTGGTGTGTCATATCCAGGCTACTGTTCTTATCAAGTGTGTCATATCTTGATAGAACTTGCATATCAGAAGACTTCCACCACTTCTGTGCGACGCAATACACCCCCCCACGCCTTGAAGCTTGGTGCTTGCAAGGGTTATCCTGTTCGTTTACCATCTTGGAGTAGCAAATCTATCAAGGAACTCATCAAGTACAGACAAGATCGAGTGCTGAGACTAGAAATAGGAACTAGGGCCTCCTAAAGGTGGAAGGAGAGGCATATGTTACTTGTTTTCTCATTTCTTTAAAGTAACCTCATATTC
The DNA here is from genome assembly GCA_002933915.1 of Eutrema heterophyllum. NCBI lineage: Eukaryota > Viridiplantae > Streptophyta > Magnoliopsida > Brassicales > Brassicaceae > Eutrema > Eutrema heterophyllum. The sequence goes on along the minus strand of PKMM01048876.1, from coordinate 1,274 downwards.
CCTATGAAAATTCGAAAAATAGGATTTCGTCAAGGAAACGGTCCAATTCTGATTCAAAATGGGAATATATGGCCAAAATGCTAAGAGCGAACCGTTTTTGAGTAAGACAGACAAGATGGAGAACTGAGACTAGAAATAGGAACCTAGAGCCTCCTAAAGGTGGAAGGAGAGGCATATCTTATTTGCTTTCTCATTTCTTTAAAGAAACTTCTAATTCCCTATGAGAATTAAAAAAAACAGAATTTCGTCTAGTAACCGGACCAATTAAGACCCAAAACGGCTATATATGGCCAAAATACTAAGAACAGACCGCTATTGAGTAGGACAGACAAGATGGAGTGTTGAGACTAGAAATAGGAACTAGAGCCTCCTAAAGGTGGAAGGAGTGGCATATGTTACCTGTTTCCTCATTTGTTTAAAGAAACCTTAAATTCCATATGAGAATTCGAAATATAGAATTTCGTCTCGTAAACTGTCCAATTCAGACCCAAAACGGCAATATAAGGCCAAATGCGAAGAACATACCGTTATTGATTAAGATACACAAGTTGGAGTGCTGAGATTAAAAATAGGAACTAGAGCCTCCTAAAGGTGGAAGGAGAAGCAGCCGTTACTTGTTTTCTCATTTCCTTAAAGAAACCTCAAAGTCCCTATGAGAATTCGAAAAACGGGGTTTCGTCTAGTAAATGGTCCAATTGAGACCCAAAACGGGAATATAAGACAAAATGAGAAGAACATACCATTATTGATTAAGATACACAAGATGGAGTGCTGAGATTAGAAATAAGAACTTGAGCCTCTTAAGGTGGAAGGAGAAGCATTTGTTACTTTTTTCTCATTTCTTTAAAGAAACCTCAAAGTCCCTATGAGAGTTCGAAAAACAGGGTTTGGTCCTGTAAACGGTCTAACTGAGACCCAAAACGGCAATATAAGACAAAATGCGAAGAACATACCATTATTGATTAAGATACACAAGATGGAGTGCTGAGATTAGAAATAGGAACTTGAGCCTCTTAGGGTGGAAGGAGAAGCATTTGTTACTTTTTCTCATTTCATTAAAGAAACCTCAAATTCCCTATGAGAATTCAAAAAACAAGATTTTGTCTACTAAAAAATCTAATTCACATCCAAAACGGCTATATATTGCCCTTACGCTAAGAACGGACCGTTATTGATTAAGGCACACAAGATGGAGTGTAGAGACTATAAACAGGAACTAGAGCCTCCTAAAGATGGAAGGAGAGGCATATGTTACTTGTTTTCTCATTTCTTTA
>PKMM01048787.1:235347-278763 GCA_002933915.1 Eutrema heterophyllum | reverse complement strand
AGGAGGCCGAGTCTTCACATCGGAGTGATCATCATCGAGATTCTCTCTTCCATCAGCGCCAGTGCTTAATGATTGTGAACCATCATCACACCTTCTCCTTTTGCAGCTTCCATCAGTTTTTGTTACAGAAAGGTCGCACCATTTCTGGTCATTCCGGAGCTCCTTCCAGGCGTGTTCGAGGGTGAACTTTTTCTTGTGATCGTTGTAGAAGATCTCATGAGCCCGTTTTAGAACATCGTTCTCATTCTCACCACTGCTTCTCTCTCTTCCTGCCGCCTCATACGCACCGCAGAACTTGCATACAACATCATTTATCTTTTGCCACCTTTGCTTACATTGTCCCGCCTCTCTGATTTCACGGGCCTTAAAACTTGCCGCATAGTAGGCTGCGATACGCTGCCAAAAGGCACCAGATTTTTGTTCGTTTGCCACCATCGGGTCCTTGCTCGTGTTTAACCACGAGCTAATGAGCAAGATGTCATCGGTGGGCGTCCATTTCCGTCGTTCTCTGCGCTCAGCAGGAGTGTCTTCACCGATGGTAGAGTCATGTTCACTGCTAAACATAGGAACTTGGGATGAACCAAGTTCCACGCAAGTAAAGGGAAGACTATCCTGTTGACTGTTCAACAGGGCAACAAAGTTTGATGGCTGACTAAATGGATTCGGAGAAGCCATTTCAGAGAAGGTCAAAGAAGAGAGAAAGACAAGTGAAGAGAGTGGTTTTAGAAGAGAAACGTGTTTAATAAAAGAGAAACAAACATGATAGACAAGTGAAGAAGGAATGTGGTTTTAGAAGGTAGTGGAAGAGAGTGAAGAAGCTACGGGTTTAATAGAAGAGAAACAAAGAAGGAAGAAAGCATTGAACACAACCAGAACGAGTAGACATCTATCTACCAGCCTAAACCGTTCATCACAACCATTTAACACACCTAACACAACCATAATGTAACACTAACATGCATTTATTACCACTAACAATCTAACTCTAACACAAACAACCTAACTCTAACACAAACAAAACAACAAAGATTAACAAACAACCAACAACCGAAAGAGAAAACAATATAACAAGAGAAAACAATTAGTACCTATTTTTGTTAGCACGGCTCGTTTTCTTTACTTGATTTGGTTTCAAGGGAGCTGCACGAGACCCATCAGCCCGCAATTTATGTATTTGCTCCAATGTTAACTCTTTTCTTGTTTCTTCTTCCTAATTTCCCAATCAAAATATAGATTTTTTGTTTTTAAATCAAAGAGAGTAAGAAATAAATCAACAAACAAGAATGTCTCGATCTTCATGAAATATTCTAAAGCGTCTAACCTCATCAGAAGAAGAAGACACAGACGAACACGAGAGCGCTTCTTCATCTTCTTCACTGTCCTCGAAAACTATCTTACTCGAACTTGGTTCAAACTTACCAGCTCCCTTCATTGTCAACACGTGAAACCTAAACGATATATTAGCACAGAAACATATTCAGCTTCTAGTGCCCTTAATCATGGAATGTAATCGAAAATTTGACTATGGCATAATCGAAACCAAATCCTAACAGAGTGAGTAACAATACCAAAACTAAAAAAGGCTTACTTGGTAAAGAGAACGATGAATTGTTGGAGAACGGCGCGAGAAGCCGAGAAGTATTGAAATAACGATAGAACTGAATCGGGAACCGGAGATTTCGGACACAGGTACAAATTGAAAAAGAGAGAGAGACCCAGAAGAGAAGAGCAGATCCGGGATTTAAAGACGGAGACGGAGACGAAGGAGACAGAGAGACCCAGAAGAGAAGAGCAGATCCGGGATTTAAAGACGGAGATGGAGACGAAGGAGACGGAGACGAAGGAGACGGAGACGGAGACGAAGGAGACGGAGACGGAGACGAAGGAGACGGAGACGAAGGAGACGGAGACGGAGACGAAGGAAACGGAGACGAAGGAGACGGAGATCGCGAGGAGAAGAAGAGAAAAATGATTTTCCGAAAGATCTTCATTTCCTCTACTCAAAACGTCGGACCAATCACATAATGGCACATATAACTTAAGAACCGATTCTTAAGTTGCTTAATTAAGAATCGGTTCTTAGATATAAACCTCCTTTTTTATTAAATAAACAATTTTTTTTTTTAAGAAACCTATTAAGAAACTACCGATAATGATGCTCTAACTGTCCGATGTGTGTATGATCACTTCTTTTTCCAAAATGTGTCCAATAAATGTTCATCCAAATCATTGGCTAAGAAAAAATGTTAAAGATGATAATATCTCCTACATCGTCCACCCAATTTGCCACGTCAGCACCATACACACTCGTATTAACCAAATAAAATTAATAAAAAAAAGATTCCAAAAGAAGCGGAAACAGAGAAGAAGAAAAAAATGCTGAACAGAGCAATTGCTTCTGCTGTTTCTTCAGTCTCTTCTTCTTCTTCCTCTGTTTCTCTCTTACCCAACTCCAAACCTTTCTTCTCCGTTAAAAACATCTCCGGATCTCGTTCTTCATCGTTCTGCAGCGGCTTCACTCGTAGAATCGACCATAAGCCTCTTCGTATGACGACTCGGGCTATGGCCACGCAGCAACTCGAGAACGCCGATCAGCTCATCGATTCCGTCGAAACTTTTATCTTCGATTGTGACGGTGAGTATCATCTATTAACTAGAGAATGTGATTTGGTAATGTTAAGAGGAATGTTGAGAAAGCGATGCTATAATGATGGGTTTTCTCGATACATTTTTGGGTTTGATTTGTATGTTAGATGAATAGTAGAATAACGAAATGTTAAATGGTGGAAACGCCTTAAAAGATTAGCGTTAAAATGTTATAGAAATATTGTGTGCATAGGGGAGAGTTTGTGAGATGATTGAGAAAGAGAATGATGGATTTTCTCGGGTTTGATTTGTATCTTAGATGAATAGTAGAATAACGGAGTTTCGAAACGATTAAATGGTGGAAACGCTTTAAACAATTAGATTTTGTTGCAACAATGTTAGAGGAATATTGTGTGCATTGGGGGAGAGTTTGTGAGATGATTGAGAAAGAGATGCTATAAAACGATGGAGTAACTCGATTATCTACGATTGTTTTTAAACTATTATGCCTTCTTTCGATGAAATTAAGTTGGTGTGAGTTTTGATGTGCATTGACTACACACGATGAGCGTCACAAAAGTATGTTGGAATCAGAAGATCTTGATGATGAGAATAATATATTTTATGTTCGAGCCGAAAATGTGGTGAAACATTTTGTTATTTGTGTGTTTGTAGGAGTGATTTGGAAGGGAGATAAATTGATTGAGGGAGTTCCTGAAACTCTTGATATGCTCCGTGCCAAGGTTGGTAAGCAATCTCTTGATAAAAAATTGATTAGTTTGAAATGTGTGTTTTTTTTTGCTCTCTTTTAACTGATTTACGTTTTAGCTTTTGCAAATCAATTGCTATTTCTTGGTATTAACCACACGTATTCTTAACTCTCCAGGGAAAGAGGTTGGTTTTTGTCACGAACAACTCGACAAAGTCGAGGAAACAATATGGCAAAAAGTTTGAGACTCTTGGCCTGAATGTTAACGAGGTTAATGACTTCATTCATAATCTAGCTACGCTTGGTGCTCTTTAAGTCTACAATTGTTTTTGATTAATGTATCACTTTTTTCTTTCTTTCAGGAGGAGATATTTGCTTCTTCTTTTGCTGCAGCTGCATACTTGCAATCTATTAATTTCCCAAAAGATAAGAAGGTAAGCCATCTTTCAATCGAAACTATTCAGCCAAGACTCAAAATTCAGTTACCACTGCGTCTAATACAACATTTCTCAGTCTAATGTGCCAGTCAAAAGAGTATATCGCTTCCCTTTGCAAGTTCTGATGCATATTTGTTCAGGTCTATGTAATTGGTGAGGAGGGTATCTTGAAAGAGCTTGAGCTTGCTGGTTTTCAATACCTTGGAGGTCCGGTATGTATCAGTGACTTAGCTTTCAGAATTTGTTTTGTTTTTTTTTTGCATAAAACTTGCCCATTTGGTTCTCGGTGATCTTTCTTTCTCCCAATGGACTCAGCATTATATAGTTCCTCCTTTTTTTTTTTTTATGTTAATCCAAAATACTTGTCCTTAAATCAAAGAGCAACATTTTGGAATTTCTTCCATCTCTTCTCTTTTACTTTGTGGAAAACTGTCACTATTCTGAACAGTTTAATTCTTCAAATACAGGAGGATGGTAAAAGGCAGATTGAATTGAAGCCAGGATTTCTAATGGAGCATGATAATGATGTATGGCATCATCCTTGATATACCTTTTGATATTCTTATTGTTTCTGTTTCTCCTTCAACTTATAGAAAGCATGGAATTGTTGTTCTTGAGACTGAAACTGAGTATAGTTTCACTGAATATGCTTTCCAGGTGGGAGCTGTTGTGGTTGGATTTGATCGCTATTTCAACTACTTCAAAATTCAGTAAGGTCCTCAAATTATGTGTTTTCTTCCACACTTCTGGACTGATATTCTTGCTGGTTTTGTGGATGGGCTATGCGTTATAAATCTTTGTGTTAAAATTCATCTAACATCTTCTTTTCAATGGAAGGTATGGAACACTCTGTATCCGCGAAAACCCGGGGTGTCTTTTCATTGCTACAAACCGAGATGCTGTCACACACCTTACCGATGCTCAAGAATGGGCAGGTTAGCTTCTTGTATGCATTTCCGTAGTTATAGCATTTGGATTATAATCTCTCCTCTTAGAGAAAAGGATGTTAATCTTAACTCTAGTCACATCAACCTAATGTAGTGCTTAGATGAATTTGGCGATGAATCACTATACAAAGTTATTTCTTTGTATTTTTTCATTCTTGAACAACCACTATGCGATTACTCGGTCTCAGGTGGTGGCTCTATGGTTGGTGCTCTTGTTGGATCCACTCAACGTGAGCCTCTTGTTGTTGGAAAACCCTCAACTTTTATGATGGACTATTTAGCAGACAAGTAAGGCTTCTAGTTTCTCATATTCCTTCTTTCTTCTGCTTAATCAATTCTAAATATGTTAAAGCCATTTAGATTTCTTTCCCTTGTCATATTCTTCTCTATAACAATGTGCTACAAGTGCATGAAGCACAGAGATCACTAATATTGTGCATTATCGTTTTTATAAAAAAAATGAGCAGATTTGGAATCCAAAAGTCACAGATATGCATGGTGGGTGATAGATTAGACACTGACATTTTGTTCGGTCAGAATGGCGGTTGTAAAACTCTGCTCGTCCTCTCGGGTATAACTAAATCCGTAAACAGTTCCTCTATCGACACAATCTCGGTTTTAACCATCTAAGTTTTCTTGATTTTGTTTTTTTTTGTGGACTTGAAGGTGTTACTTCAATCTCAATGTTGGAAAGCCCTGAGAACAAGATACAACCAGATTTCTACACCAGCAAGATTTCCGATTTTCTTTCCCCCAAAACAGCTAATGTATAAGCAAGCGCCGCGTTGGGAAACTGAATTGTTAAATGGGTTTACAATACAGAGTGTTCATACGTTTTTTTCTGTGTCTTTTTCTGTTTCTCGCTTGTTTTGGCAAGCTTCTTTTATTTGCAGTGCCTTCTTACCGTGTGCATAGCGAATTAGCAAGCCAACGAGTAATGTTTTAGGAAGAGTTTTACATAATTGAATGTTCAAATGATGAACCAATGCACTGATCTGTGAGAGTTAAGACTCTTCATCGACTTTAAATGCATTTGTCTGTGGTTTTGTACATAATAAGTGTTCTAAAAATCGGTCTCGGCAGTACTTTAGGTGCCGAGGAAGGCTAGACCATGATGAACCACCGCGATTTTGCCATCGATGGTGAAGATATTGGTTGAAATGGGAAACTGCTTAAAACTTCGTTTTTTGTTTGTTAAAGATAATGATAGATTTGTGTTATTTTGGTTAAGAAACGTGAGAAATGATGAAGAAAACGACAACTAGGCCTTGAGATCATAGCTTTGAAACTTTAACTTGTAATTCACATATAACAAAGTTAGCTCAAAAACATACGCTTCTTACTTTACCTTGACCTTCAGAAGTTTTATCCATACTCTAAAAAAAAAAAACTAAAAATCGTGAGTTTATGGAGGAAAACATGAATATTTTTTGATTGAAAACTAAAAAAAAAAAAACTAAATTTGGGATGAAGGTTGAGAATGGATTTTAACAAAAAAAAAAATGTTGAAAATGGAGATTACAAATTTGTAAATAACATCAATTTTTTTTGTATATATTGAACTAATAAATAAATGGCATTTAAAATAATATCTTACAAGATTAATATTGTTCATATATTATGCGTTTTATTTAATGTACAGAAAATATTTTCAAAGCACCTTAAATTTTTCTAGTTAAAAAAAAAAAGAGTTTTTAGTAATACCACATCCGTGGCTTTTGTGAAGTGTGTCTTTATTATTCAATTAGTGAATCTCTTATAATGTTCACGATTTGTCCACCATTGATATTCACTAATTATAGGTTCAAAGATAACTATATCCATTAATTGTACTTCAATGCAACTAATATATATATATATATATATATATATATTATTCTGCAAACTATCTCATTTTATATATTATTTTATATGTACTATATAATGAAGATATCTCACTGAAAAAAAAAGAAAAAAAATCTCACTGAAACGAAAAGCTTACATTGTGACCTTTCAATGGATAACTTCGTGAGTTTGGTTGTGTTCATACTTTCGACTTTATCCGTTGAATCTGCAATACATATGAAATCCATCAAGGTAAAGAGATATACAACTATCAATTCTGTAATGCGATCTTCTTAATTAAGTGTTGTTATTTTTACTATATTTGTTTTTTCTTTTTTTTTTATAGTTGAGTAAAAAAGTTATTTACGATTGCATGGATATTTATGAACAACCGTCTCTTAGTCATCCATTGCTGAAACATCACATTATTCAGGTATATATATTACTATGCATTTTTTCTTGAATATATAGATTGTTCTAAGGTTCAGATAAATAACTCCTCAAACTATGTTGAAAGAATTTATTTCAAACAAGTGTTAATAATGATCAATCTCGGATTTATTCGATCCTGATATGTTTAATTTAAGATCATCATCACAGTTTTTATAACTGAAAGATCGAGTACTAAAATATTTAAGATTACAATCATATAAAAAAGAGCTAGACCATGATTTTTCTCAACTTTTTCGACTTTGGTTACGTACCTCTTATCTGCTCTTATTGGATCACAAAAAACACTACAAGAAAACAGTCTATTTTCGATGGAGAAAACTGTCGGAAATCCATCGATAGAACAAGTCAAAATAGAAAATCGTAGGTGTTTTTGGGATCAATCTGATTGTTGGGAAGTTTATTTGAGCAAATCTCTAAGATATTTTTGGTTTATTTTTTTGTTCCTTAGAGTTGATCGTTTCTTATATAAACTACTCTATATTCTATAAACAAATCAACATTAGAATATATATACCAACGTATTTCAGTTTCTATAAGCTAGTTTACTAAGTGAACATAATACTTACATACGCCTTTTTCTGATTAGATGAAACCATCTGGATTTGATTCTCAATCAAAGAATAAGTTCGAAGATAGAAGACATAAAAAGAGAATAGAATGTCCATTTGGAACAGTTCCTATTTTGAGAACCAAGAAAGAAAATTTCATATATTCTCAACAATACCCAAATAATCATTTCACTTTTCTCACAGCTCATTATCCGGGTACTCATGTAAGTATGTCATCTCCATATTTTTATTGCAATATATATTGAATACATACGCCAAACTACTATATACGATTCAGGATGTTCCAACTCAAAACTAATAAAAATGCATAGATTAGCTCATGTCTCTTATATATATATATATTTAACATATAGCTCATGTCTCTTATATATTACTCTAAGTTCCATCTCAATCTGATGTGGATATACACTAAGCTCCTTGATTAGTCGAATTGACATTTATAGATTGCGGGAATGAGAACATCCGGAAAAACCAATTACAGAGGCGTCGAAGCAGGATTGACAGGCCATCTATTGAAAATTGATAAAGATCAAAGTTCAAGTGCTCAAACTTATGTAGCAACTCAGACCAACAATGACTCCAATTCTATCCAAGTTGGATGGATGGTATTTTTTTTTTTTTTTTTTTGAAATTACATTTTTTTGACATGTGTCATATATATACGTATGATCGAATTCTTTTTTTTTTAACATTATTATCGAATTGTTATTGCTGTGGGAAATCATAAATTTGTTATAATCATTTTACAGATAAATGAAAGAGTATTTGGGGACACACGAATATGGTCTTACGGGATGTGGCTGGTAAATTCATACCATATATGTACCATTTTTGTATGCATGATTAAATGGAGTATTTATAAACATTGCTCATATGAAATTTGGATTTTTGTAAGTTTCATTTTTAATTAATATGTTAATTTTAGGGTAAGAATGGAACAGGCTGTTTCAATGTAAAATGTCCAGGATTTGTTCAAGTAGCCAAGGATTATCCATTAAGTGAACCTTGGAACTTTACGGAAGGTGATATTCTCTTGATTTCTATCCATCAGGTACTTTCTATGTTTTATGCATTTTTCCTCAAAATTAAATTCTAAAATACCAAGCTTAAAAACAACAATACTAAATAGTGACCCATATCTCATAACAACTCATAAGTTTTTGAATTTTTCTAGAGTAATAACACTAAAGTTGGTTTTTGTTTTTATGGGGAAAATCCTTAAAAATATCTCAAATATATAAAATTTGTTAAAAAAAAATACACAAACTATTGAAAACAAACACTGTTTTATGACTTATGTTTGACGGGTTAACGGAGTTTACATCATGGATGTCAAACCTTTAATTTTTGAATGTTCGAGTATTAAATTGAAAGTTCTAAATAGTTTGTGTATTTTTCAGAGAGCATAATTAGTTTGTGTATTTTTTTTTAACAAATTGTATATACTCGAGGTATTTTAAAGGTTTTTTCCTTTTTATATTTGCAAAATCGGCATATGACATTTTCGTAAATATGATGGTTTCATTTATCGTAAGTAATGTTTTTTTTATAAAAAAAAATAGCACACATTCCACATAAAATATCATGTTATTTTATTAGATGACACATTATTTTAAATGTCGCAACGCTTTTTTAGCCAATTTCCGTTCAACATTGGGTTATCTACCAAATAATCCTTTTTTTCTTCCATATAATACATATATCGTTAGAGCATGCACTAAACAAAACTAACTTTTGCCGTGAAAAAAAAAATAACTTTTTGTTTTCATATGCTAACTCATGTAAAAGGATAAGAAAACAAAGAATTGGTGGGTTTCACAAATACTACCAGACAAGAGTCGATTAGATGTCGGGTATTGGCCAAACGAGTTGTTTAATCTTCTAGAAGATGGTGCTAATACGGTTGGATTTGGAGGAATTGTTACAAGTGATCCAAGAGGCTCAAGCCCACCAATGGGCAATGGTCATCTTCCAAATGAGCATAAATGTGCTTATGTTATTCGCATGAGCGCGATAGATTCTAATTATACCATTATCGGAGCTAATCTTACTAGTTTAGATCCTTTGCTCGACAGCAAAAAATGTTATGGTGTTCATTATATAGGATATGTTGATGAGGAGGTTGGTGTTACTATGTCGTATGGTGGTCCTGGTGGTGATTCATGTGGTGTTTAAAGTTAACAAATTATTATCTTAGCTTTGTGTTAATTTTGGGTTTTATGGGATCTAATAATTGTCATATCTTATATCATATAAAGTTGGATATTTCAAAATTCCTAACTCACCTGATCGCAACACGTATCAAGTCAATCGATAAGATTTTGATACATATAAATAATTTTTCAATTAGATTTTGACAAATAATATATGAATAATAACAATCTAAATAACTACGATTCTACGGTTGTCTTTTACTTTGTACTTTTTCGTACATAACCACTTATTTTATCAAATGTTGCTTCTTTTTACCCTTTTTTTACATCTCTTCTTTTTACACTTATATCTTTTCAAAGCCTGTTTTTTCGTACATCTTTTCTTTTTTAGATATCAATTTCAAAATGCACAGAAGTCGTAATTTTGAAAAACAACATCCTATACATCAATTTATTGTTGAAAAACTTCAAACTAATTTAGATTACAACACGTTTAACTTAAATAAAAAAAGGAAAGTTCGACTAAAGCATAAAAAAATAACTATATAAGCTTCTGATGAGGCTCGATCTTGTTTCTCTCTCAGCTCTAAATACCACTGAGCTGGTCCTTCATGCATGTACAAATCTCATAAATAAAGTATACAGGGTTTGCGCGAAAGAGTGGCCAGATTTGAAGTTGCTTGTTCTGGACTTGTGCTGATGCATTCCTCAAACGGTCTTCGGTGCTCTCTTCAGCGTTGATGATGCTTGATTTGTTGACGTTGATCCACTACAAAGAAAACACGCGCATTTCCGACAGCCTTTAAACCGTCGGAAATTTCTGACGGGGTACCGAGGGAATTCCGACGAATATAATTTCTTCGGAAATCGGTCGGAAAATTCCGACCGTTCGAGGGTCGTCGGAAATTGGTCGGAATTTTCAGAGGAATTTCCGACGAAATTCGGACGAATTTATATTCGTCGGAATTCCCTGGAAATCGGTCGGAAAATTCCGACCGTTTCAAGTCCGTCGGAAATCGGTGAGGAATTTCCAACCGATTTCCGACGGATATATATCCGTTGTAGTAGCCGTTATAGAGCCGTTTGAAATTTAAAAATCCGTCGGAAATCCCTCGGAAATATGTCGGAAATTCGCTGAATATTTCTCTATAAATATTTCTCCCCCTCATTCACAACATTCACAACAAACACAAAGCAAAAAAAATTACACAATGTCTTATTTTAGATCGTGGATGGACAAACTTCCGCGTGATCCCGCGACGGGGGAATTGACGGAGAGTTCGCACAAGGTGTGGAGTTCATGAACTTTGCGTCAAACAATAACATGACATCGGAATACGGTAATATGTATTGTCCTTGTACTAAATGTCGGAATCATAGATTAGTCTCTGTTAGGGAAGTAAGGAAACACTTATATAGGACTAGATTTATGCATGATTACAAGATTTGGTATACTCACATAGAAACTGATTCAATGGTGCAATATTATGGTAATTATGGTAGCACATCAGATAGGTTTGGTAGTACTTCAGGTACTAGGTTAGAGGAACCAACACCGGAAGTAGATGTAAACGCAGGTTACACTCAGATGGTGAAAGATGCGTTTCGTGAAAACATAGCATCGTACCATGTTGAGGATGGTAACAAGATAGAGGAACCAAATTTAGAAGCGCGGAAGTTTTTTGATATGCTAGATGCGTCTAAGCAGCCATTATACAAAAGATGTAGAGATGGAATATCGCCTCTATCAACTACAAGCAGGTTGATGACTATAAAGACGGATTTCAACTGAGCCGAGGATTGTGTTGATGCGATAGCTGATTTTGTGAGAGATATCTTACCTGAAGATAATATTTCACCGGCTTCATGCTACGAGATTCAGAAGCTTGTAGTTGGTCTTGGATTACTATATCAGATGATAGATGTGTGCATCGACAATTGTATGATCTACTGGAGAAATGACAAAAACCGGTTGAAGTGTCGCTTTTGTCACAAACCTCGGTATCAGGATACAGGTGGCAGAGTACATGTTCTACATAAACGGATGTGATATTTGCCCCTAGCTGATAGGTTGAAGAGGTTATATCAATCCGAGCGCACGGCAGGGCCTATGAGATGGCATGCAGAACATAACTCAAATGGAGAGATTGCGCATCCCTCAGATGCAGAAGCATGAAAACATTTTCAAGAGGTTTATCCTAGTTTTGCTAGATTAAATCATTGGAGCTTCTTGGACCGTGGGTACTTCTGGTTGGTCTTGATTGGTTCTGATGTCCTCATCAGACGAGTGCTCAGATTTTAATCTAATTTTTTCGAATTTAGTTTTTTTTTCACGAATTATCAAACATCTTTTTATAAACCCGAGACCTAATCAGATAGTGACACATGTCAAATTAATCGATTAGAATTTAACATGAGTAAAAAAAATCAATTAGATTTGACACATAATATTAAAAATAATAGAAGAATTTATAATTGATTTCTAATCCTAAAATGTAAAGTTACTAAATAAAAAAGAAAAATAGAAAATGTAAATTTATCATAAAAGCCATAATTAATTAAAAAATAAAAAAAATTGACAATTTTATAACCGATTCATAATTCTAAAAGGTAAGGTTACTAAACAAAAAGAGAAAATAAAAAATTTATATTTTTCTTAAAAGGCAAAGATAATAAAAATAGTAAAAATAAATAAATATATGAGTGATTAAAATAAAACATAATAAATCTAATTTGAATAACTATATGAAAATTAAATATTTGGAAATATGTGAAAAAATTGAATTAAAAACTAAATAATATAATTAATTATAGGAGACTCAAAATGAATAAATAATTGTTAGACTTTTCTATAGGTAGTTTCGCGTTGGCGGTCTTAACCTTATATTATTTATTTTCACATGTGGTCTAATTTGGTTTTTTATTTTTTCATTTATAGTTCTTTTTCACGGGTTATAAGATATTAAACTATAAATCCGCGTATATGCGGATCCTAATCTAGTTTAAATATAAATGACCTAATAATTTGTAGCTTTTGAATCAATGTTTTTAAACTCGACCCGAAAAACGAATTGGAACATCTACCGGGTCGTTGGATCACTAGGTCTGATCCAGTCCAACTGCATATTAAGAAATTAATAAACTTTAATATTATAATGTATATCTATCTATAACACTACAAGAAAACATGCCAAATTCCTACGAAAATATTGGTCGGAAATATTTTTACCAATTTCCTACGCAATTATGACGAAATATACAAGTCGTAGGTACGTATTTGGTAGAAAAATTCCAACGAAATTAAGTTGTCAGCAAATGGTAGGAAATTTCCATCCGATTTCTTACCAAATTAATGTTCGTAGAAAATTCGGTCAGAAATTGGTGGGGACCTAATTGTTGATTGTAGAAATCACACAATGATAAAAAGGATTGAAAGATCGATCGGGATCTCGTTTTTTATTAAATCGAACTCGTCGGAGTTTACAAAAATATTATGAGATCGGTAATGAGGTCGAGATCGGATTTCGAGCTCTCACTCTCTCTCTCTAAAAATGTATTGCGAAATTCCTTCCCTCAAATGTAGTCGGGACTTCCTTATTTATAAGCTTCCTCGGCGGCTTAGACATTTTCCCCGAATCCGGGAAAAGTTCCGCAAATCCCGGATTAAAAAACTAATTAATCTTTCTTTTCCGTATTTTCCGTAAAGTTCCGTGAATTCCAGAAGTGGGTTTTGATTACAACGGGTTGATACCGACGAGCTCGGTATATCGCATGTCGGCAATCGCTTGATGTCTTTTTCTTTACCGATCTCGAACCGTCGTTGATCGGATCAACCTGGCCGATCTCGTTTTGAGATAAGGATTTGAGTTCGGCCTTCACCGAGCTCGGTGATTGGTTCTTTGTGAACTTCTTTACCGATCTTAAACCGTCGTCGATCGGGATCAACTCACCGACCTCGGTTCAAACTCGTCGTTCCGAGCCTCACCACAAGTTCGGTATTTCTTCGGATTCTTACCGAACTGGTGTTCTTACCGAACTGGTCAGTTAGCAAGTCCTTCGTGGACCTTTCTTTAAAGCTCGGAAGTCGGCATACGTTTCGTGGTCTCTCCTTCTGGGTTCGAACCGTCGTCAACCGGGATCAATTGGGCCGGTCTCGGTTCAAACCGGGCTAAACCGGGGAGTGCTAAACTCACCACCAACACTAATTGACCGTTAGGATGGTAAGTAATTCGTCGGAAATGTTTGACCACTTTCCTACCAAACATAGTATGTAGGTAAATCGTAGGAATTCGGTAGGAAAATTTAAGACCGTTGTAAAAGTTTATAGCCTTTTATAGACGTTTGAATTTTGGTAGAAAATCCGTAGGAAATCGACAGACTAATTGTGTATATAAATCCTTACTCCCATTCCTATAAATAACTCAATTTTTATAGAAATGTCTTCAAATAACAATGATTCACGGTCATGGATGTACAATGATTTGAAGCAGAAGCTGAGCTGCTGTTTTTCCTGAGACGTTGAATAGATTTCCTATACTCTTCATCTTGTAAGATTTCAGCATATCTTCTGGCCTTTCTCTCAGAGATAAGAGCAGTAAACATGACAAGGTTGGGGATGGTGGAAGGAAACTCTTCTAATGGGGATCTGAGGATTGGTCAATTGGGTCCCACCAATTTCCTACCAATCCTCAGAGCCCCATTAGAAGAGTTTACTTCCATCTGCACAGCCTTGTAATGTTTACTGCTCTCATCTCTGAGAGAAAGGCCAGAAGATATGCTAAAATTATATAAGATGAAGAGTATATGAAATCTATGCAACCTCCTAGGAAAAACAACATAAAGGAAAAAGGGATAAATAATTTTCTATTTTGTCTATGAAACAACTTAAATATAGAACTAAATAATATAATTAAAAATAGGAGAATCAAAATAAATAAATCATTGTTAGGCTTTTCTATAGGTAGTTTCGCGTTGGCGGTCTCAACCTTTTATTATTTATTTTCACGGGTGGTATAATTTGGTTTTTCATTTTTTCATTTATAGTTTCTTTTTCACGGATTCTAAAATATTAAACTATAAATTTGCGTATATGCGGGTCCTAATCTAGTTTAAATATAAATGACCTAATAATTTGTAGCTTTTGAATCAATGTTTTTAAACCTGACTCGAAAAACGAACCAGAACATCTACTGGGTCGTTGGATCACTAGGTCTAATCCGGTTCGACTGTGGATTACAAAATTAATAAAACTTTAATATTATAATGTATATCTATCTATAACACTACAAGAAAACATGCCAAATTCCTACGAAAATATTGGTCAAAAAAGATTTTTACTAATTTCCTATGCAATTATGACGAAATATACAAGTCGTAAGAAACTGGTAGAAAAATTCCTACGGAATTAAGTCGTCATCAAATGGTAGGAAATTTCCATTCGATTTCCTACCAAATTAATGTTCGTAGAAAATTCGGTCATAAATTGGTAGGAAATTGTGGGACCCATTTTGACCGTTAGGATGGTAAGTAATTCGTCGGAATTTTTTTACCACATTCCTACCAAACATAGTCCATAGGTAAATCGTAGGAATTCGGTAGGAAAATTTAAGACCGTTTTAAAAGGTTATAGCCGTTTTTAGACGTTTGAATTTTGGTAGGAAATTGGTAGGAAATCCGTAAGAACTCAACAGACAAATTGTGTACATAAATCCTTACTCCTATTCCTACAATGTCGATATAACAAACAAAAGAACTCAATTTTTATAGAAATGTCTTCAAATAACAATGATTCACGGTCATGGATGTACAATGATTTGAAGCAGAAGCTGAGCTGCTGTTTTTCCTTGGACGTTGCATTGATTTCATATACTCTTCATCTTGTATAATTTCGGCATATCTTCTGGCCTTTCTCTCTTCAACTTCAGACACTCCACCAATCCTTAGAGCCCCATTAGAAGAGTTTCCTTCCATCTGCACAGCCTTGTCATGTTACTGCTCTCATCTCTGAGTGAAAGGCCATAAGATATGCTGAAATTATACAAGATGAAGAGTATAGGAAATCTATGCAACGTCCCAGGAAAAACAGCAGAAAGAAAAAATGGATAATTAATTTTCTATTTTCCCATTTCAACCCATGACCCATTTCAATTTGACCCATTTCAATCTGATCCATCAACCCATTTGACCCATCAACTCATTAGGATCAAATTTTTTTGACCCATTAGAGTTGATGGGTCGGGTTGGGTTGATCCATGGAATTTGACCCATTTTGACACCCTTAGTCATAATCTAGTTAACTATAGTTGATATAAAAATAAGTAGTAGGAAAAGAAAAATATGGAAGAGAAAGAGGAAAGGAAAAAGGGATAAATAATTTTCTATTTTCTCTATGAAACCACTTAAATATAGAACATTGATCTTCTCTTTACCCTAAATTTTTGAGAAATTTCTCTCGCAAGTCTAGAATCACCCGCAGAGATCTAGCCCTAATCTTTTCTGAGAGAGGCGAGAGACTTTGTTTCGATCGAGGATAAACATAATACAAAAAGAAATCTTGATTCCAACTCTAAAAGATGCCTAACACTCGGATTAAGTCATGGTGTTTAAAAGATCTTAATGATCATGAAAGGCTTCATGATAGATTGGAGTGGGAAGGTTACTTCGAGATCAAAGTGAAAAGTGATGGAAATTACCAGTTCCGTGCTTTAGCTGATCAACTCTACAAAACCTCAGATTTTCAAGAACGTGTTAGAACAAGAAATCGTAAAGCAGCTTAAATCTCGTCCAAAATCTTACAATGGATTAGTTCGATTTCGTTTGTCAATATTTTCGAAAATATGTTGCGTCGAATCGGATCGGAGCCAGGCTCGACTTCTTCGGTCACCGACTAAACACCATTATAAATAGAGAGGCACCTCATTAAAAACAGAGATCCGCAATTAGAAAACGAGACCTAAAAACTAATCACTACGAGCCTTGACTTTCTCTCTTGAATCCTTTACAGCTCGCTTAGACCACCGAACTTAGATCTCTTAAAACCTTTTTAGTTCATCGCCTAAACGACCTACTTTTTCCCTTGTAATCGCCGAGTTACAATTTTAATAAACAAAATTCTCCGAACTCCATTTCTACTTTTACCTACCTGTTACTTAGTTGCATTACACGTTCAACAAACACCATCACCATTTATGGATGAAACTCCTTATTACAAAAGAGAAGGAAGGANAACATAATACAAAAAGAAATCTTGATTCCAACTCTAAAAGATGCCTAACACTCGGATTAAGTCATGGTGTTTAAAAGATCTTAATGATCATGAAAGGCTTCATGATAGATTGGAGTGGGAAGGTTACTCCGAGATCAAAGTGAAAAGTGATGGAAATTACCAGTTCCGTGCTTTAGTTGATCAACTCTACAAAACCTCAGATTTTCAAGAACGTGTTAGAACAAGAAATCGTAAAGCAGCTTAAATCTCGTCCAAAACCTTACAATGGATTAGTTCGATTTCGTTTGTCAATATTTTCGAAAATATGTTGCGTCGAATCGGATCGGAGCCAGGCTCGACTTCTTCGGTCACCGACTAAACACCATTATAAATAGAGAGGCACCTCATTAAAAACAGAGATCCGCAATTAGAAAACGAGACCTAAAAACTAATCACTACGAGCCTTGACTTTCTCTCTTGAATCCTTTACAGCTCGCTTAGACCATCGAACTTAGATCTCTTACGACCTTTTTAGTTCATCGCCTAAACGACCTATTTTTTCCCTTGTAATCGCCGAGTTACAATTTTAATAAACAAAATTCTCCGAACTCCATTTCTACTTTTACCTACCTGTTACTTAGTTGCATTACACGTTCAACAAACACCATCACCATCATCACCATTTATGGATGAAACTCCTTATTACAAAAGAGAAGGAAGGAGGAGGTTTAATCCTCAACACAGTATGTAGAAATTTTGTTATGAGTTGTAAACTCTATTTTTGTTTGTAACCCACCAAACCTTAAGCAATGTTTATATCATTTGTGCAAAAAACAAAAATAAATATAAGAGTTTTTTTTTGTGAATCGAGTTCATAGAGTTATAGATAATCGAACTTTTCGGATTGAAAAGAACTTCAACCAAAATTGAGTTGTGTATAGAGTATGTTTGATTTGGGGGGGGGGGTTGGACTTCGGTTAGTTCGGTTTGGTTTGGTTTGGTTTTTCTGCCAACCGTAGTTTTTTTTTTTGAGTTGGAGAATAAAATTAGGTTCGTTTTTAAAATATTGAGAAAATATGAGGGTTTCTTTAGAAATACGATAGATTAAAAAAGAAAAAGAAAAAAACCTCCGACCATCTTCTGCGTCTCTCTCCACGCGTCGCTCGATTTTCAGGTATTTCTCTAGGGATTTGATCAATCACTGATCGATTATTGTTGTTGGCGAATTTTGATTTTTCTTGATCAGTTGATGTAGAATTGTGAGGTATCTACAATGGCGACACCGAAGCGGCTGAATTTCTCTTCATCTGGTAGTGGTGACTCTGATACTCGTCTCCAGAAGCATGCAACAGAAGAAGAAGAGCCAATGATGAAGATGAAGACGACGACGAATAAGAAGAAGCAGAAGAAGAAGAAATTGGTGATCAAACGGATCTGGAACGAGGATAATGAGCTTGCTATCTTGAAGGTTTTTTTTTTTCATCATCATCATCTAACTCCTTTCTTTGATCACATTTAAATCTGTTCTCACTCTTTTGTGGAAATTAGGGTTTAGTCGATTACAGAGTTAGGACAAGAAACGACCCCAATTTCGATTGGGATGGTTTCTACAGTTTCATCAAAGATTCCATCAATGCAAATGTCTCCAAGGAGCAGCTTTTGAGTAAGATGAGGAAGTTGAAGAGGAGATTCGCTGTTCACATGGAGAGAATCACTCAAGGAAACGATCCGCTCTTTACAAGGTGTACTGATTCTCAAGCGTTTGGATATGCCAAGATGATTTGGGACAATAATGAAGATGAAGTTGCTAACGGAAGCATCATGAAGAAAGCAAATCAGAACGAAAATGGCGTAAGTGACAGATTTTTTCATCATTTTGTTTCTAAACTATTTTGATTCAGCTTTTGTCAAAACTGTTTCCAAGTCTAGATTTTTGGTAGATATGCGCTTTGATGAATTTAATAGTTAAGAGGGATTTGGATATTGAGTTCACTAATATGGTTTGTTGATGGAATCAGGAGTCAGCGTTTCAGGAAAATGGGCAAGTGGCTAATGATGAACATGCAAATGAAAATGGCAAATCACTTCCTGAAGCGGAGAAAGCACATCAGACCGAAAATGGCGTAAGTGACGGATTTATTTTTTGTTTCAAACCTATTTTGATTCAGATTTGTCAAATGGGTTTCCGATAAAAACTCTTTTCAATGATGCACTGCTTCACGAATCTGATTACTTTTATTTTGCCTCTAATTGTTAAGAATGATTTGGGTATTGAGTTCACCAATATGGTTTGTTGACGAATCAGGAGTATGCGCTTAACGAAAATGAGCAAGTGGCTAATGATGAACCTGTAAATGAAAATGGCAAATCACTTCCTGAAGCAGTGGGAATGGAGAAAGCACAACAGACCGAGAATGGCGTAAGTGACAGATTTATCGTTTGTTTCCAACCAATTTTGATTCAGCTTTGTCAAAATCTGTTTCAATGATCCACTGATCCACTGCTTCATGAATCTGATTACTTTTATTTTGCCTCTGATTGTTAAGAATGATTTGGATATTTGTTGATGAATCAGGAGTCAGCGTTTCAGGAAAATGGGCAAGTGGGTAATGATGAACCTGTAAATGAAAATGGCAAATCACTTCCTGAAGAAGTGTGCACAGAGAAAGCACAGCAGACCGAGAATGGCGTAAGTGACGGATTCATTTTTTGTTTCAAACCTATTTTGATTCAGATTTGTCAAATCTGTTTCCAATAAAAACTTCTCTCAATGATCCACTGCTTCATGGATCTGATTACTTTTATTTTGCCTCTAATTGTTAAGAATGATTTGGGTATTGAGTTCACCAATATGGTTTGTTGATGAAATCAGGAGTGTGCTTTTAAGGAAAATGGGCAAGCGTCTAATGATGAACCTGTAAATGAAAATGGGGCGGAGAAAAATAAGTTTGATGGAAAATCACTTCCTGAAGCAGTGGGTGTTGACAAAACAACCGAGTACAAGACTGATGGAAAAGAGAATCATGACGACGACGATGATGATGCTGATGACTTTTGCGCTGTGCAAGATGCTTTTGAAACCGTGATGTTGCAAGGTTCAAGTAGTTATCAAAAAAAGAAGTTGCAGGTTAAGAAGCTGATGAACATTGGAACCAGAAAAAGAAAAGAGTTGAGTATTGAATGGAAAGCGTTATGTGCCGAGCAAGTAAAATTGAATATCAAGAAGCTTAGGTTTTCCGCAAAGCTTGCAGAGGCAGCAAGTGGTGAGCTGAAATGAAGAAACCATTGCAGCGTTGTGGTGTTGTTTAGGTAGTAGTCCTTTAGGAGTTGGCTTAGAATTGTCAGCGTTGTGGTGTTGTTCGATGTGGTTTTTGTCAAAAGCTTATTACAAAATTTCCACGTGTATGTGTGTGCATGTGACATTCCATTTCTTAGCAGCTCAGCTTCAAGCAAAAAACAAAAACTCCATGCAAGTAAAATCCTGAAACCAAAGAGATGCAAAAGAACCATAAACAAACCATAGTCTTGAAATTACAAAAAAAAAGGATGCAACTTAGGTACAGAAGTGTGTTTTCGTACTGAAAATCTAAGATTGTGTTTTGCAACAATCCTCTGTTTTTCTACCGTACAAAGTTCTTAGATGCATCTCTAGTTGAAGCTACAGAGTTACAAAACTTACAAGAACCTCAACAAAACGTTAGCCTCTCTGCCTAACTCCTCAGACCGCAATTTCTGCGTTTGTAGTCATCTTCGTGTAATGAAACTCAATCTGCAAGCGGTTATGAACAGGCGCAGTCGAGGCTAATCCTTTCTTGATATCCTCTTGCAATTCCCTAATCGGTATTGCGGCCACGAAACTCTTGATATACTCTTTACATGACTCCTTCCCTCTGCACACAATCTCTGATTTTGAGTCCGATTCTGATCCATCAGTTTGAAGATTCTTGTGGATGATGGTTTTATTGTCGAATTTCAAAATGTAAGCTTGATCACAACCCTCATAGAGCCTTTCTCCAAGTGTGTCAATGATATAGTAAGCTTCCTTTTCAACTTTCAGGACAAAGAAGTGATCATTCCAACTCACAATATAAACGCATGGCTGCGAGTCGTCATCATCATCATTCTCGCCATTCGCCGAGCGGCTAATAATCTCATCCCAGATACTATCAAATGACATTGCTCCTTGCAGAAACTCGAATCTTTCCTCGTTGATCATCCCGTCAGTGTGGAAAAACCCGGTAAAGGATTTCTCAGTGATAACAGTTAAAGACCGGATCTTTGCTTGTAGCACGGTCTCGAGATCAAAATGCTTGTCGGGGAATTTCTGCATATACGTTTCGTTTTCGCAGAGGTTTCTCCACTCCAACGAACCTTCTCTGATCAAACTATCAAACTGAGACTTATTCGGCATGAGATTACCGTTCTTGTGAAACCAATCCACAATAACCACTACAAGAGCGGTGCAGGCACTCCCACCAGCTGCTCGCTTGCTTCTCTGATCGATGGAAGCAAGAAAGACATTTGTCTGAAGCTTCATGTGTCCCTCTCGGCTTATCACTTCTTTTTCCTCCCAACTCCCAATCGCAAAACTTTCTTCTCCAAACTCCGAGAAAGAAGTTCTCGGATTAGCAGTTAAATCTTCATCTCTTTTGCTCCTCTGCAAATAAACATATGCAAAAATTGAGAACTTGAAACACTGAAATGCCAAGATCTGAAAATATAGGACTTGATGAGCCTGATATGAAAACATAGGACAAGTTCGATGTGGTTTTGTCAAAAGCTTATTACGAAATTTCCATGTGTATGTGTGTGCATGTGATATTCCATTTCTTAGCAAGTCAGTTTCAAGCAAAAACTCTGTGCAAGTCAAATCCTGAAAACCAAAGAGATGCAAGAGAACCATAAACAAAACATAGTCTTGAAAGTGCGAAAAAGGAAGCAAGTTTCAGTACACAAGTTTGTGTTTTCGTACTGAAAATCTAAGATTGAGTTTTGCAACAATCCTCTGTTTTTCTACCATACCAAGTTCTTAGATGCATGTGTGTGCTCACGAATCGCTCGTCTGTAAAACCCCCAAGACTCGCTTGCTTTCGTAATAGCTTCTTGCCCAAAAGGGTTCTTCTTGATGTAATCTTGAACGTCTTCTGCTTCTACCAACTTCTCCAGATAAAGTCTCAGGTCACCACCATTACCTGAATTCCATTGAAGCAGGTAAATAGAAAAGATTTTCAAGATCTAAACAACAAAGAATGCTATTTTCTTGCTCTTCTGTATAAGAGATAGATTCACTAAAAACATTTTACCTAAGGATGTGTCTTTCTTGTTCTGATGATTGTATGAGTGAGGGAATATTGCTGTATATGGCTGTAAATCACATTCAAAAAAGTTAAAACCATCGATCGATAAGCCAAAAGAATTGTTGTTGTATAAAAAATGACCAAGAAGAAGATGCAAAAAAAAAGCTTACTGGGTTAAGCAAAGCTTTGTAAGGAGAATCATCGAGCAAAACGGTGTTGGTCTTGTTGTAATCACCTGCTTTCCATGGAAGTTTTGGGTCGTCTTTCTCCCAGAGCTTGTTTAGATCCTTGAACACAACATCTTTGTGCCTATTTTCGAGGGAGTTAACAGTGGTCGTAGCACAATAAGACATGTCCTGCAACAATGGCAAAATTAGACAAACTTGTTTCTTATAAGAAACAAGAGAAGGCATGTAAAGAATCACTCACCCAACAGAACAACAATTTACTCTTCATATCTCCAAGCAAGAACTCAGTGATTCTTTCAACGTTTTTCCTGTAAGTAAACAAAATTTAATCGGTTTGCACATATGATCTTATATATATGAAATGGTTTGAATATGAGTAACGTTCTTACTGCATTCTCGAGGACCAGATACCAACTTCAAACTTGTCAAAGCAGAACTTGAGAAATTCTTCGCAGAAAGGTCTCTTAAAAACTGACAGAAACAAAAGAAAACTTGCAGACTAGTAAGTCACTTTCAATAAGTAATGGTGTGGTGGACTTACAAAAGATTATGAAACTTACTTGCCCTTCTTCCGATAATAATATCCGCTTTATAATCTACGGGAGTAGAAACTATATTTGCAAGCAATCCATTGAGATCAAGAACAAGAAGTTTTTTCCTAGAGACCGATGGATTTGATCCGCTCCTATCTTTGAATCCACCTGAAGCAACACAAGAATCTTCCTTCTCTATTGCAGCCGATTTAACAGAAGCTTCGTTTTTCTTTTCGATGTTTGAATCACCTGAGACAACAAAATCAGCTTCTTTCTCTTCCATCTCTAAGTCCTGACTTTCAACTAGGATTCTCTCATTGAATTCAAGTTGTTCCGCACAATCATTTTCCTCTTCTTCAACAGCTTTTGAACAGGTTTCCACATTCTCCATTTCATCGCCTGATGCAACACAAGTCTCTTTATTAACATGATCAACCGCTGTTTCGTTTTGTTCATTCCCCTTGCTAACATTAACCGCTGCTTTGTTTTGTGACAACATGGGAGCTTTTCCTACATATTATCAAACATATAATCAGTAAGTGCACATAAAAGAATCGGTCTTAAACTCAAGCAAGCATCCAACAAAAGAGCATACACAAAATATCTACCAAGACTTAACAATAGAATTAGTTTCAAAGTCTAAGATTCACTATAAACCACCAATATAGCTCAAAATGTGACAGGTTCTTCCATCTACTTACTAGAAGAGGATGCATTGTCTTCTTTGAAAAGCACATCCGCGGTGTCGCCCACGAATTTGATCCTCATCAAACATAGCTCTTTTTGCATTGCCTTTATCCTCTTCAGCTTATCCTCCATTGCCCTCTTCTTTCGTCGATCCACAGCCATATTCCAACACGCAAGTACCGTAGATTCATCTAAAGCCAAGGGTATAACATTCTCTGCCTTTAAGAAAGAGACTATCTCTCTACCAGAAGATAGTGGAGTGCTTACAACATTTGTCTCTGGTTTTTCCGCTTCTTCTTTATTTAGGTTTCCTCCAAGCTTCTTCATTGATTTGGAAGGCAGAACACCGTTGTTTCCCCAAATCTTTCTCCACAAGTCAAAAGCTTTCTGCTCAAAATCTTTCGAAAACACAATCTTCTCTTCTCCACCTTTTCCCTTTTCAATAGACTTTCTCACGGTAATAACAAATTTACTCTTCAGCTTTTGGACTTTGGCTATTACCTGGCTTTTACTAGCGTCGAAACTGATCCGTTCCTTAACAAAACCATAGAATCCGTCCTTATCCTTAAAAGGGTCTACTTTAGTAGAAGCGAAGTCAAGAACGCCTTGAAGCAAAACTAGTTCATCTTCTTCACTGAACAACCTCGGAATCAAAGTCTGCTTCTTTTGTGTTTTCTTCTCCTCTTCCTCTGTTTTTGACCTCTTCTTCTTATCCTCTTCATCTCCTTTCTCCAAAGAGCGTTTCTCTGTTTTTGACCTCTTCTTCTTCTTCTTATCCTCTTCATCTCCTTTCTCCAAAGAGCGTTTTGCCGTCGAGCTCTTCGGAAGGGAAACAGCAACATTTCTCACTCGAACAGGAACAGCAACATTCGTGTGCACATCGTCTTCTTCACGAGAAGAGTCCGACTCTTCTTCTTCCTCTTCACTCGAAGAGACCATGCGAGGATTCTCAGTTTCTTTTGCCTTCTTCGGTGCCATTAGTAGAGAGAGAGAGAGAGAGAAGATACAACGATTTGAGGATGCAAGATTCTTCTTCTTCTCTTTGTCGCTCCTGATTTAGCTTGCTTATAGGGTTTGTGAAATGATGTTCAGAGACGAGTGACGTTTTAGTTCTCTGCGTCTCGTGTAATTATTACTGCAATTTTTTTAATTTTTTTTTATAATGTAAATCCCATTTTTCGAAGAGTTTATCGACGTTAATTAAGTAGCTTTATTGGTAACATAAGATAGATCAATTTTTAACGGCTAAAATTGTTTTGCAAGTCTTTGAAGTGTCGCACTTAAGCTACATGATGTGATGCTTAGCTTTTTTAATTTAATTTTCTATACAATTGTATTTGTTTAAATTATTTATTTAAACAAATTATATACTTTATTAATGAAAAATAAAAGATATGAATGAGTGTATTCTGAGCCGGCTTAACTAGGGGGCGATCGCCCAGGGTCTATTCCAATTTTTTTTTTAAAATTTTGGTTTAGATATTTAATAATTTTTAATAAATATATATAAAATGAGATCAATTTTACAGTTAAAAAAATTCAGATATATTTATTTTTCAATTTTCATAACCAAATTTCTAAAAATCTCATATAAAATAGTTAAATTTTTTTTTATGTTTTTCTTTTAATGTAAATATACTAAAAAAAAATTATTGCCAAGGGACCCCCAAAAATATTGAGCCTCCTCCTTTCTTCAAGCCAAATAAGCTCCTAATCTTGCACGGTTTCTCACACACGAGACAGACTTTGTCGACTAGCATGAACTTAATTCTCTCCACAAGTCTTGCAGAAGACGTGCCCACATGAGCTGAGAGCCACCAGAGACATTGTGTTAGTGAGAGTGACTTTACAGCTAGGGCAAATGTGCGTTTTGTCATAAGAGCTGGAGGAGGAAGACGTCGTCATCTTCTCGTCCTCGCTCGCTGTTGTCTTCTGTGAAATAAATGGGGAAAAGAGTCTTAAGCTTGAGCTTCTCCTTGCCCTCTGGGCATACTGTGTGTGTGTCTCTGGAGCTTCAGTGACTGAAGCTTATGGTGTAGCCGAGGGAAGCCATAAGGCTTTCATCGTCTTGAGCGCTTCTTCTTCGAAAGATGTTGTCTTCACACTGTTTGCACCGTGGAAACCACTCCTCTCTTGGTTTTGATTCCTGTCACTGTTTTGCGGCATTGCTCCATGATTTTGCTGATCAAACTCATCGTGCTCTCTTGCCTTTTGCAACGTTATACTCTCTTCTTCTTCATCCTTGTCTCGCTTCTTTTGAGTAGCATGCGCAGCAAGCCTCCTGTAAACAAAGTGCCACATGTTAAAAGCATAATCCATATTCAGGACCAGCTCAATACTTTTCGGGGGTTTCGGCAATAAAAAATTTTTAGGCTATTTACATTAAAAAATATATTTTTAGAAATTTAGTTATGAAAATTAAAAAAAAAAATATATATATATATATCGGATCGGATGATGGACTCGGCAAAAGATCGGATGGTGAGTTCACTGGAGGAACTCCGAGGAGGAAACCCTAATCTTAAATCTTACGGAAACGTCCACACTTGGCTCAGCTACGTCACGTGTATAGGCGGCATTAGCGGTGGTGTCTCTAAACTTCGGATCGAACCAATCTTCGAGTACTTGATTTCTAGGGCTAGCGTGGCTCTAGCCATCTTTATCTCTATCTCGCCGGTGAGAGACGTCGAACTCAACATGCTAGTTCCCGATGGCTTCCCGTCTTGGCTAAGTGATGTCGACAAGAATTTCTAGATTCCTCTCCCGAGGTATCCTAGAACCCCAAAATTTGTTTCTGTTATAATTTGAAACTTATTGAACAAATTTTTTTTTTTTATATCTATAAATTGGAACTTTTTATACACTCCATCTTTTTAAAAACCATATACATATATATATATATATAATTTTACCAACATCTATTGAAATGTCATTTTATCTCTGCTAATCCCACTCTTTGACCCTCAACACGTTTATATTAATTAAGAGTTCAACGTAATTAGATTTCTTCTAATCAATGAAGATGTATACTTTACATGGCCAAAAAAACGATATTGACAAAAAAATACTTT
This sequence comes from Eutrema heterophyllum, assembly GCA_002933915.1. Classification (NCBI taxonomy): domain Eukaryota; kingdom Viridiplantae; phylum Streptophyta; class Magnoliopsida; order Brassicales; family Brassicaceae; genus Eutrema; species Eutrema heterophyllum. The sequence goes on along the minus strand of PKMM01048787.1, from coordinate 252,105 downwards.
TTGATTTGATTTTAGATATGTGTTCGTAAAAATTTGGTTTCTATTCAATAGATTTTTACTTGTTTTCTAATGTTTTTGTTTGGTAAAATAGTTGTCATTAAAAAGCAAATATAATCCATCATTATTAGAAAAGGCCCACAACAGAGATTTAGAATCTTACCCAAGAAAGAACCCAACATGAATCAACATAGGGCCCATGGAATAGTTGCCCAAAGCTCTAGAGCCCAAACCTAAGACGTTTGTCGGGATAGAATAGCAAAACTTTGATTTTTGTGTTGTCAGTTGCTTATTGAATGTCCTCTGTTACATATAACGTAATAATTTATCGCCGCTTATTTCGGACCTGCTCTGTTTCTTTTTTTTATTACCCAAAATTACAGGCGCTCAATTATCCCTAAAAATGAGAGAATATACTACCTAAAATGAATATAAATTTGTGTGCTACTTTTATTTACGTGAATGAAATCTATAATCATATCTCCACTACAAAGAAAGGAGAATCTCAAATAATTTTTTTTTTTTTTTTTTTTCTGTTAAAAACAAAAATAATTTACTATCGAGTTTTGTGTGATTCATTCCAAAAAAATAATATATAGTATCTTTTTTACATCAATGAAATCTGTTATTTGGCTTAAACAAAAAAAAAAACTGAGATTTACTACCACCTCAATAGCTTCTTCTTCTCGTCGTACGTAAAGTAAGCTAGATCATTGTTGTTCTTCGAGTGTCTCTGTGGCATCTCACAAAAAGTTCTTCGGAATTAGGGATTTGGATCGATTGAAATTGAAAACCCTAGAGAGTCGATTCCGGATTGAAGAATTTTGTTGACCCACAATTCTCAGGTGTTTCCGTTATTATTTAACTGAGATTTACTACCACCTCAGTAGCCGTTAGATCTTAAACCCATCAATCGGACGGTTCTTAACAATATCCAATTTTACAAAAGAACAAGTTTTTCTCCTCTCTTTTGTTCGTATCTTTTCTCCACCGCCAAGGGAACAAGCTGATATGCCACTTTTGGCAAAAAATTGATCTGGCGTGCCATTAAGCAGTCCAATGCTACTCATTTTTGTAATAAACCGATAACACCCTTAATGAAACTTATTCAATAAACTAATGTTTTAATAATTTTAATAATTATTATAAAAAAAATCATACATTTTTTTCTTTTCTTCTTCCCCGACTAGTCGCTGCTCCTCTCCTCTAGTCGACCTCGAGAACGAGTCAGTTCAATCTCATCTCGCCGGCGGATCCTCGCCTTCACCTCCTCTTCTCCTGCAATCGATTTCCTGCTCTTAACTCTCTCTATTCCGCCATTGATGAAGCTTGAAAACTGAGTGTTATTTGGGATTTCACAATTTAGGGATTGGATTTGCGAAAATTGCTTGTTTCGGTATGAAAATTGGGTTGGTAACCAAGTTTTATGTGACGATTAGGTCTTTACATTGGTAATTTGTCGAGTATAGTTGTTGAATCGTAGTGATTCTTAGATAGATTAGAATTAGAACCCGAGTTCACCAAATCTGCAGATATAGGACAACTGGTACAAATGGTACAACTAAGAGATATAGAACAACTGGTACAAATGGTACAACTAACAGATATATGATAACTAGTACAAATGGTACAACTAAGACAACTTGAGTAATTGCTAATTGAGTATTTTTTTATTCTATTTTCAAGAGACAATAAACATCAGCCACACAAACATTTCAATGGATTTCAAGAAATTTCATATATGTTATATCGTTTAAGACTTCATCTTTGGAGGAGATAACTTATTCGGTGTTAGTAGATAAGATATGTAGAAAGATTGCGATATATGAAACTAAACAGTTTTGGAGTAGATAACTTATGTGGAGAACGAATTGGACACATAGATGAAATTAAGTGGAGTATTCCTGATAATATAGAAAAATTGTTCGTCTTACCGACGAATTACAACAAAATATATGATTTTGCACAACTTGTAATATGAAAACCTCCTAAATGACCATTAAAACTCCAAAATCATGTGGACAACTAGAACATAATAATTTATATCACGGGACAACTAAACAAACCATAAAATCGTGAAAGGACAACTATTAGGAACTTGGTACAACTGGACACATAGGTACAACTATGTGCAACAACGTTAATAAAAAAATAGTAATAAAATTAAATTAAACATATAAAGAAATCATTCACTTACCAAACACGTCGGGAACAAATTTAAAATATGGATAACATGAATTTATTATTTTCCTTATTCATATTTTTGTTTCACATCAAACACACCTTATACTATAAAGAAGATATTAGCAATGTTAACCATCTTATGATGGAAAAGAAACAAAATATATGATTTTGCACAACTTGTACTATGAAAACCTCCTAAATGACCATTAAAACTCCAAAATCATGTGGACAACTAGAACATAATAATTTATATCACGGTTCAACTACAAAAACCCTAAAATCGTGAAAGTACAACTATTAACAACTTCATACAACTGGACACGTAGGTACAACTATGTACAAAATTAACATGGCACATGTTACTTTGACTGCACACATGTCCCCTTTTGTCGGCGCACGTGTTCCCCTTTTATTAATTTTAATTGATTTTAATTGTTGTTTTAATTTATATAGTTATACCAGTTGTACCAAGCTGTACTTAGTATCAGTTGTACCAAGTTGTACTTAATATCAGTTGTACGTAGTTGTATTAAGTTGTACCTAAATCCATTTTTACACCAAAGTACCTAAAATAAAAAACAAACCAAATAAAAAACAAACCAAATTATCAAAAGGATTCAACATTGTATGGTCTCTAATTAAATTATTAATTATGTTTTTAATTTATTTTAACTATAATTGTAATTTATATAGTTATACTAGTTGTATCTAGTTGTACCGAATAACTTACACAATATAATCAGTTAACCAAATTGAACAAAAACATACTAAAACAAGTTCCAACGGTCGACTTCCAAAAACCATAAACTCTAAATCTTTTGTTTCTTCTTGTCCTTTTGCCCCTTTTTTCCCTCTTTCTTCTTGTCCCAGTTGTCCGAAATTCTACCAAACACACAAATTGTACTATGAAAATCTCATAAATGACCATTAAAACTCCAAAATCATGTGGATAACTAGAACATAATAATTTATATCACATGACAATTTCGTACAACTGAGATGAAGTTATTCGGTCCAACTAGTACAACTGAGATCCAGTTATTCGGAAAACTGGGACAACTGAGATGAAGTTATTTGGTCAAACTAGTACAACTGAGATCCAGTTATTCGGAAAACTGGGACAACTGAGATGAGTTATTTGGTCCAACTGGTACAACTGAGATCCAATATTGCATATGGATGAAACACATCACCAAAATCAGATTGCATAACCCAGAAACGCATCACCCATAAACTCATAACCAAACAAAAAAAAAAATTGCATCACAAAAACCCAGAAATTGCATCTCTACGAACCCTAATTGCAAAAACACAAAAACCCACTAATTGCAAAAACAAAAAACGCAGAAATTGCAAAAACACAAAAACCTAAAAATTGCAAAAACACAAAAACCCTGAAATTGCAACCCGACCCGAGAATCACCACTCTCGGCTCGTTGAGCCCATCTCTCGAATTAGTAGAGCCTCTTTGAAGAGGGGAAGAAGAAGATAATAAAAAAAAAAAAAAGAAGATAATCGATGTGTGAGTCGTGAAGTGGATGAATATCCATGGGTTATTGGGTTTGGGTGGGTAAAATTGTGGTTGATTTGTAATTGTTTTGATGTATGAGGATAGACAAGAAATTTAACCAGTTTTCGGATTTAAATAAAAATTAAAACAAAAATAATTATTAGAAGGGTCGCATATGGGATCAATTTTTCTCAATTAGTGGCATCTCAGCCTGGCGCGCCCTCATCGTCAAGCTCATTCCTTTTTTCAAAGAAACCACTCTTCATCGCCGAGAAGACATGACTTCACCGGGAAAATCTCCGAGATCCGACCGTAAATCGCCGACGGTTGTCACCGTGCAGCCGTCTTCTCCCAGATTCCCGATCGGCACACCGACAGCTGGAGCTCAACGTAAGATCGGGATCGCTGTCGATCTGAGCGACGAGAGTGCTTACGCGGTTCAGTGGGCTGTTCAGAACTATCTCCGATCAGGCGACGCCGTCGTTCTCCTCCACGTTCAGCCGACGAGCGTCCTCTACGGCGCCGATTGGGGCGCCATTGACCTGTCGCCGCAGTGGGACCCGGAGAACGAGGAGTCTCAGAGGAAGCTGGAGGACGATTTCGACATTTTCACGAACAAGAAGGCGAGCGACGTTGCTCAGCCCTTGGTCGAGGCGGATATACCGTTTAAGATCCACATCGTCAAGGATCACGACATGAAGGAGAGACTGTGTTTGGAAGTGGAGAGGTTAGGGCTAAGCACTTTGATAATGGGAAGCAGAGGATTCGGCGCTACAAAGCGGACCAGCAAAGGGAGGTTAGGGAGCGTCAGCGATTACTCCGTCCACCATTGTGCTTGTCCGGTGGTGGTTGTTAGATTTCCAGATGACAAGGACGGAGAAGATGAGAAATCCAGCGAAAATGGTGCCGAGAATCTGGTAGACAGTGATAAACTTCATACAGTGCCTGAGGTTGCCGAGGAAGAGGGAGACAAGGAGGAGTATCATGATGCTTCTGATAAACAGTAGCAAAGGTCAATTTCAATTTTCTTCTAACTGTTATGTTTGCATCTTTCAGAATCATTACTTTTGCTTTGTCCTGTCAAGGGTGTTTGTTGCCAGAGTTCAGTTTTTCATTCAAGCATTTCTAACAAGTGTTGTGCATGCTGTTAGTTGTAAGCTCGGATAGTCGGTTTCCATAGGTTTAGGAAATGGCATGTCTTTAGGTTTGTCAAAAGAAACGAATTATAAACTCATTCCTTACCCCTGCAAATTGCATCTTGAGTAGTTTGTCCATAGATTATTTCTTCATAAGCTGGACCAATCAATGATTTCTTATCTGTGACGACTGATCTTGAGTCAGCTTCCCTGTTGCAGAAGGAGACTTCCCTCAGGAGACAGGGAAGGAAAAGAAAGTGTTCCTATGCCCTTGGTTTGTGTTCTTTAGCGTGCTTCATCGTCTGGTGTTTGGGGTATTCTAGATCTTCGTTGTAAGCATGGTCTTGTTTCTGGGTTTTGTTTTAAACTGTGTGGAAGTTGAGAGATGAATGGATTCGATGTCTTTGTTTGTGTCTTTGAAAAAGCAGTTGAAAAAGATTTCAGTGTTTCACCTAACGATACGGTCTTGTATATCTCTGCTGTTGAATTCAGCTGTGAAAAACAAAAACAAAAACGTCTTTGACGGTTCCAAATAATTTCCATGTCGTCTCTTACACTCCAGTAATGTTCAAAGTAGGAAAAGTCAAGTTTTTTCAAGTCGGTGCTAATGGTTAAGATTGACACTAACGAACGTTGACTTGACGTCAATATTTTTTCAACTCCTTGGATATATAAATACGCAATAAATGAAGCTCGATGTTCTCTCAAACAGAAAGCTACCAACTTCCTGAGAACACATGGGTCGTTTCCTGCTTCTTCTTCTTGCATTGTCTTTCTTCTCTTTGAGGTTTTGTTTGGCTGTGGATGTAGTCTCGTTCTCTACCGAGCTCAAGGACTCAGAGACGCTCGTCTCCAGCCCCAGCACTTTCAGGTTTGGTTCTTCAGTCCGCTTAACTCCACGGGTCGCTACGCAGGGATTTGGTTCAATAACATTCCTGTGCAGAAGCAGACCGTGGTTTGGGTAGCAAACAGAGACAGCCCGATCAATGACTCTTCAGGAGTGATTAAGATATCCAAAGACGGGAATCTCGTGGTTATGGATGGTGGTGGGCGGGTTCACTGGTCCACGAATGTCTCACCACCAGTAGCAGCTGCTAACGCCACATATGCAAGGCTTCTGAATACAGGGAACCTCGTACTGCAAGGAATTTCAAACGTTGTGGATAAGATTCTGTGGAAGAGTTTCGAGCATCCTCAAAACGCATTCTTGCCAACAATGACACTTTCTACTGACGCAAGAACGGGGAAGAGCCTTATGCTTAGATCATGGAAAAACCGGTCTGATCCTTGGCCTGGACGCTTCTCTGCCGGTGTGATTCCTCTGCCATTTCCGGAGCTTGCCATCTGGAAAGATGATTTTATGGTGTGGCGTAGCGGCCCATGGAATGGTCAAAACTTTCTCGGACTACCAGGAAGGGATTCCCGTATCAGTCTTTACGGGTTTGCCCTAGCTAATGACAACCAAGGATCCGTCTCCATGTCATATGGTTATAATGAATCGCTGTATCATTTTCTCTTGGACTCTGAGGGGTACGCGATCGAGAAAGAGTGGAGCGAGGTTAAGCAAGAATGGAGGATGGGGTTGATGTTTCCCACAAATTGTGATATATATGGTAAATGTGGCCAATTCTCTAGTTGCCAATCCGGGTTAGATCCGCCTTGCAAGTGCATTAGAGGGTTTGAGCCACGGAGTTATGCGGAGTGGAACAGAAGAAACTGGACTCAGGGATGTGTAAGAAAGGTGCCGTTGCAGTGCGAGAGACGAGACAATAATGGAAGTAGAGAGGGTGATGGGTTTTTGAGATTGAAAAATATGAAAGTGCCCAACAATCCACAGCGATCTGAAGTCAACGAACAAGACTGCCCTGGAAGCTGTCTGAAAAACTGTTCTTGTACGGCTTACTTTTATGACACAGGGCTGGGCTGTCTTCTTTGGAGCGGAAACTTGATCGATATTCAGGAGTTTTTGGGCTCTGGTGTTCCTCTTCACATTCGTCTGGCAGGTTCAGAGCTCAGTAAGTAACAGTTTCACATCAGTTTCCACATTTTCCTAAAACTACAGTATACTAACTCACATATATTTCTCACCAAATCTTTCATAGAATCCTCAAGCAATCGATCACTTGTGATCGCAATCACGTTGGTAGGATGCACATTTTTTGTCGCGGTGATTGTACTTTTAGCACTGCGGAAGATAGCAAAGCGTAGAGGTCAGAGTTATATTTTACCATGTCTCTAATTATCTAGATTGAACAATTTTTTAAACTTTCTTTGCATTGCTTTTCGATTGATTCAACAGATAAAAACAGAAACGCAAGGTTACTGTTTGAGAGGATGGAAGCGTTAAATGGTAACGAGTCCGGAGCAATTCCTGTGAATCAAAACAAGCTTAAAGAGCTACCATTGTTCGAGTATCAAGTTTTAGCTGCAGTGACTGACAATTTTGCTATCACAAATAAGCTCGGGGAAGGAGGCTTTGGTTCCGTTTACAAGGTTTGTAAACAATTTATTTGCTTCATTAGTAGGAGAGGTTACAAGCTGATCTTGGAGTTATGGATTGGTTCTGCTTTCGTTTGCAGGGAAAATTACGAGAAGGGCAAGAGATCGCTGTGAAGAGGCTCTCGCGAACGTCTGGACAAGGACTCGAAGAGTTTGTGAATGAGGTGGTGTTGATCTCTAAGTTGCAGCACCGGAACCTCGTGAGATTGCTTGGTTTCTGCATCGAAGGAGAAGAAAGGATGCTGGTCTATGAGTTCATGCCAGGGAATTCTTTGGATGCATATCTATTTGGTAATTGGTAGTAACTCATCATTGGTTTTAACTTTGTTCCGTTGTAATTTCCTTGTTGGCTAATGCTCTCATTGGGTGCCCCTTGCTGTGTAATCCAGACCCGGTGAAGCAAAGACTTCTTGACTGGAAGATGCGGTTTAACATAGTCGATGGAATTTGCAGAGGTCTTATGTACCTTCACAGAGATTCAAGACTGAGGATCATACACAGAGATCTCAAAGCCAGCAATATCTTGTTAGACGAGAATCTAAACCCGAAGATATCCGATTTTGGGCTGGCCAGGATTTTTCGGGGGAAGGAGGATGAAGCAAGCACCCTAAGAGTGGTTGGAACATAGTGAGTACTACTACTACCCCAACTAACTAGTACACACAGTTTTCGCTGAACTTTTTCGATTTTATTGGTTATATAACTGACAAAAGCATTATCCCACAGCGGTTATATGGCACCCGAGTATGCATTAGGAGGGTTATTCTCGGAGAAATCTGATGTTTTCAGCTTAGGGGTCATACTCTTAGAGATTGTGAGTGGAAGAAGAAACTCAAGCTTTTACAATGATGAGCATAATCTGAATCTTTCAGCTTATGTAAGTCCACTTAGTTAGAAACCCTGACCTTTCTTCTACAAAAGCTTGTAAATCTTTGAACCATTCTTGAACTTTGTTTTATTCCTTTTTTTTTTCCTAGGCATGGAAACTATGGAATGATGGGGAGGTCACCGCTCTTGTGGATCCTGTCATCCTCGACGAGTGTTTTGAAAACGAAATACACAGATGTGTGCACATAGGACTGTTGTGTGTACAAGATCACGCAAATGATAGACCGAGTGTTTCAACCGTGATTTGGATGCTAAGTACCGAGAACTCAAACCTTCCCGAGCCAAAGCAACCCGCATTTATAGCTAGAAGGGGCTCTCCAGACGCCGAATCACCTTGGCAATGTGACCAAAGAGCATCCGTCAACAATGTGAGCTTCACAGAAATCACAGGACGTTAGCTCTGTAAGTTGGAGATAACCTAATACTTAAGATTTTTTTTGATAAACTAATTAAGTTCTATTTTTTTATCTAAGAGTAATTTATAGGAATAAAAACTTCAAAAAATCAGAATCTGGTAAGGTTATTGTTGGAGGTCACACAAATAGAGAACATGGGTCGTTTTTGTTCTTCTCCTTCTGCTTCAGTTTCTTGATCCATATTAGTTTTTCTTCACAAATCTGATCAAAATATAGTCGGAGAGAAAGATAATCTAAGAGCAGGTACAGTTTCAGTCTTGGAATCAACACAATTTGGTTTCATAAGAGGTTTTTAATCCCAAAACTGTAATAAAAGAAATTGGGCAAACTTGTCTGAAATACGCTCTTTAATCCAATCATTGAATATACACAGAATGATAGTTATGTAACAATAGGAGTTTCTCAAATTACATATTATATTCTTATTACTATTGTATAATGGATTTAGCTACGAATAGAGCTTGAATAAATGATGGACATCTTGTGATGAAGTCTAAGATGGATGGCTTTTCCTTCTTGCTCTGTCTTGGCTTCTCTGTGTGGTTTTGTTGAGCTAATTAGTAAATCAATGGCTAAAAAAAAAAGGAAATTTGTTGGCTTCAATTCAATAATTTTCTGCAGAAAAGTCAAAGGTTGTTGTGTATTTAATGAATCTATGAAAGTCAAAACACTGATATTATCCCGGATAAATGTCAAAACCAACATATACTAAAATTAGGGTGCAAAAAAAAACCTGAATTTAAATAGAGTGCAATTTTTTATCTAAATTATAACAAAATTCAAATTATCTACCCCAACTATCGAATCAGAGCTAAATCATACTTTGATTATTAATCCGTTAGTCAACCATCATAGAATACTGATGAGGCATGACCGGTGGCCATTTGACGAAAATGCCGTCGTTTTGAATCGATCTAAACTAAAAAAATGAACAAAACGGCGTCGTTTTTATTTGTACCGAACCATTAAACTAAATTACAGATATATGTAATTTCAGGTGAACCATTAAACCAAATAAATTCGATTGTACCGAACCATTAAACCAAATAAATTTCAGGTGAAATCTTCGTCGGGGAAACGTAAAGGCTTTTTGACTTTCTCGTACCGGTTCAATACGCTGCCGATTAAACCGGATATCCCGGCGGCTTCGCCGTCAATCGATTATCCTCCGCATGCTCCACGAAAATCGTCTACTGGGTTTCGTCAGCTATCTCAACCACCGCGTCAGATCGATTCCGACCATCAGAAACATCTCGTCGCCGCCGGCTCGAGCTTCGATCCTCTTCTAAGAAGAGATCTTCAATTTCTCTGCTAGACGAACGCAATCGCAGCCAATATGATCGATTTAGGGCTTTTCCTATAGAGCATGAAAGAGAGACAATCTCCTGGTAAATTGTAATCGAAATCTTTCCACCCAACGTCTCCACGCCGGTGAGGATATTCTTTAATGACTCGCGCAAGATCTTGAGCTCCTTTCCTGTCGAATTCGTGATTGACGATGTATTCAGCAGCGGCAACACGCTGGATTGTGCTTAGAAGACGGATCTCGTAGAGAAGCTCTGCGCCTCCGCTGTCGAAAGCTGCGATGAGCTCTGATTTGGCGCAGGATTGGACCAAAGAGTCGCGGGCTTGTGCGCCGACGATGAGACAATTCTGTTCGACGCCGGAGATTCCGGTGAGTTCCTCGACAGTGGGAGGAATCAGAGACAGAGGAGGACGGAATGGCTGATAGAGCTGTTGCTTGGGCGGGGCTTGTCGGGTTGTAGCGGGTATCAAGGCGGCGTTGATGGTGAAGGGTTTCGGGTTAACGGGTCGGGTATTCGGGTGAGAAGATAATCCATTGGTTTTGGATTGTATTAAGGGGGAGAAGATTGAGGATTTGAGTGGTTGCAGCAAGAGAGAGCATGGTGGTGTGAGTGGTGAGAGAGAGAGTCATGTTTGAGGACTTGATTCGGTGTGCCTGAAAGAGATTGGAAAATTAAGACAATGTAAATGGCCACCGTGTCATACCTCATCAGCATTCCGTGATAATTGACTACGGATTAATAGTTAAGGTAGGTTTTAGCTTTGATTCGATAGTTGGGGTAGGTAATTTGAATTTTGTTGTAGTTTAGGTAGGAAATATCACCCTATTTTAGTTCGAATTTTTTTTTGGCACACCGATTTTAGTACGGATTGGTTTTGACCGTTTTCCCAATTATCCACTATCCATGTTTCTTTCTGTATATACTGAGCAAACCAAAACACAATACCATAGTGTTTGAATTCTTTCTCTCAGATTTAAAACCTGTTTATTCACGGCTTGAGATTCGTAAATATGCTTATTGATACAATGGTGTTATCCATTAATGTAGGCCGTAATGATTATTGTTGGTGTTCTTTTAGTTCTGTGTCATGTTCACAGTCACATGAATCAGTTCTTACATCCTTTGAGAAATGATCGGAACTGGGCGTGACTAATCGATTTTCACAAAAGACAGAACTTTACAATTAATGTTGTTAGTTTGTGTGTGATCCACTTGGCTTTTAGTACTATACAGCATTTATACGTTTCATCACATCAACCGCTTGTTCATAAACAAACACAGAAATGAAGATCGTCTTCGTCATCTTCTTTTTCTCCCTCGTCCAATCTTGTATCTCCAGTGATACCATCATGAGAAGACAATCCTTGAGAGATGGTGATGTCATATTATCAGAAGGCAAGAGATTTGCATTTGGATTCTTCAGCCTTGGGGATTCAAAGCTTCGGTATGTTGGGATTTGGTATGCTCAAATCTCTGAGCAGACTACTGTATGGGTTGCAAACAGAGACCATCCTGTTAATGATACATCTGGGCTGATAAAGTTCAACAACAGAGGGAATCTCTGTGTCTATGCATCAGTTAGTGAAACAGAGCCTCTCTGGTCGACTAAAGTTTCGGATAGTATCTTGGAACCAACTTTAGTTGCGAGACTCTCTGATTTGGGGAACCTTGTTCTTCTTGATTCAGTCACAGGGAGAGCTTTTTGGGAGAGCTTTGATCATCCTACAGACACTTTTCTTCCATTTATGAGATTGGGGTTCACACGAAAAGACGGTTTGGATCGCTTTCTGACATCATGGAGATCTCCTGGTGACCCTGGTTCCGGAAACCGTACATTTCGGATGGAACATAGAGGTTTTCCGCAGCTGATTCTGTACGAAGGTCAGATCCTGTGGTGGCGTACGGGGGTCGTGGACTGGGCAGAGTGGAGCGGTGTGCCTGAAATGACAAGAGGGTATATCTTCAATAACTCATTTGTAAATAATCAGGACGAAGTATCATTCACTTACGGTGTCACGGATTCTTCTGTTCACATGGATTGCGAGGGACAAGAGATGGAATGATTTCTGGTCAGTTCCTAAAGAGGAATGCGACTACTACGCACACTGTGGCGTTAATAAAAACGTTTGAGTGCACATGCCTACCTGGTTTTGAGCCCAAGATTCCCCGGCATTGGTTCTTGAGGGACTATTCGGGGCGGGTGTACAAAGAAAAACAGAGCTTCAATATGCCATGAGAAAGACGGGTTTGTGAAGTTAAAGCGCGCGAAGATTCCCGACACATCAGATGCAAGTGTGGATATGAACATAACATTGAAGGAGTGCAAACAGAGGTGCTTGAGGAACTGCTCTTGTGTTGCTTACGCAAGCGCTTACCACGAGGGTAAAGAAGGAGCAACAGGGTGCTTGACATGGCACGCCGATATGTTTGATACGAGGACATACTTGAATTCTGGACAAGATTTCTACATACGTGTAGATGCGGAAGAGTTAGGTACATATATATATATCTATTTTTTAAGTTCCTATTGGTTTCTAGAACATGCCTCAGATGTTTACCCTCCAACTTCTTTAACAACCGTTCTGTTTCATTGCAACAAAGAGAATAGAAGAAACATGTCAACGTGGAGGATTTTGATGTACTTAAGTATCTATTTTCTTGCTTGTTTCAGCGCGGTGGAACAGAAATGGCTCATTAGGGAAGAGTAGAGTCGTGGTGATTCTCATCAGTTTGATTGCAGCCGTAGTGTTACCAACAGTCATTTTGTTCTGTTTCGTGAGGAAGCGGTGGGGTAAGTAAATCTTCGAAGATGTATCTTACAAGCTCATATGTTTCTTGCATAGCTGACAACTACCTATTTAAAACATGCTCACCTGCAGAGTCGAACAGGCTTAGAAGATCTTCAACAACCTTCCCCCGGGGTTCTTTTTATTTTGAAGACTCATTCAAATTTGAGGAGGACAAGGCGAGAAACTGGGAGTTACCTCTCTTTGAGCTTAACACGATCGCTGCAGCGACAAATAACTTCTCTTCCCATAACAAGCTTGGAGCAGGTGGTTTTGGACCTGTTTATAAGGTAAGGAAGATGCAAAATCCATCTTCACATATGCCGAGAGTATATTTACACAAATCTTCATCAATATTCTTCCAAAAGAGAAATCATTAAGTTCAATAAGTAGTAGGGAATGTTTCCTTTGTTTCTATTCAGGGCGTGTTACAAGACGGTCTAGAGATAGCGGTGAAGAGGTTGTCGAAAAACTCGGGCCAAGGAATGGAAGAGTTCAAGAACGAGGTCAAGCTGTTATCGAAATTGCAGCATCGAAATCTAGTGAGGATTCTAGGATGTTGCGTTGAACTGGAAGAGAAGATGTTGATATATGAGTATTTACCAAACAAAAGCCTGGACTATTTCATATTCTGTACGTTTAGCATTTCTAATACATTTAGTCTATATTTTCAACTCTCCCATTCAGAAAGATCATTCCTATTTTCTTTCTTGCCATCCTCTTAGATGAAGAGCAGAGAGCGGAATTGGATTGGCAAAAACGGATGAAGATATTCTGCGGGATTGCTCGCGGAATCTTGTATCTCCATCAAGATTCAAGACTGAGGATCATCCACAGAGACCAAAAGGCCAGCAATGTACTTCTTAACAACGAAATGATCCCCAAGATTGCGGATTTCAGCATGGCGAGAATCTTTGGGGGCAACCAAATCGAAGGAATCACAAATCGGGTCGTCGGAACATAGTGAGTTAGCTTTCTCAATCCCCATAAAACTGTCTAATTTTTTTTTTTTTTAAATAACTGTCTAGTTGTTTCAATCTCACTGCGCAGCGGATATATGTCACCTGAGTACGCAATGGAGGGCCAGTTCTCTGTTAAGTCTGATGTCTACAGCTTTGGAGTATTGATCTTAGAGATCATAACCGGAATGGAAAACAACGCTTTCCACGAAGAATCTTCGACCCTGATCGGACATGTAACTAAAAACTCCATTTTTCTTACATAAACAGAGGAACAAGACAGAATATAAGCAAATGTTGTTTCTTCATATTGTAGATTTGGGATCTATGGAACAAAGGTGAAGCAACAGATCTCATAGACACATTAATGGACCAAGAGATTTATGATGAGGGCGAAGTGATGAAGTGCATGCACATTGGGTTGCTTTGCGTGCAAGAAAACGCTGCGGATAGACCAGACATGTCCTCTGTTGTGTTCATGTTAGGTCATAACGCCATTGATCTTCCATCTCCGAAGCATCCTGTGTTTACGGCGGGAAGAAAGAGAGGCAGCGTAAATGGTGCTTGGCTCAAGGGAGAAACCGGTAATTCTGTTAATGAAATTACCCTCACTGATGTTCAAGGTCGTTAAAAAAAATTCCAAATGTTTTTTTTATATAAACCTTATACTGAAGAAAAGTTTGACAAACTAAATTTAGTACTAATTGCAGAAGAACAGAAAAAAAAGAAGCAATTAACTAATATATATGTAAAAGTAATCTATAGAATAACTTTTGCTTCTTAGTTGTTACTCTGTTTTGGCTTCTTTTTGCTGTTTTGTTTGACTAAAAACAAAAGAGAGAAAATTCTTGGCTTCACTCGAATAATTGTCTGCAGAAAAAGTCAAAGTTGGTATGTAAATAAAATTTTAATGAATCCCATCGATAATCAAATTTGATCTTATCCAGATCTGCTTCAATATATAGCATACCAAAACACAAAAGTCATATGCACAGTTTAAATTCTTTCCCTCAGACATAAGCTACAGTGACTACCCAAGAACATTGGGTCGTTTTTGTTCTTCTACTTCTCCTTCAGATTTCAGATTCTTCATCCAGGTTAGTTATTTCCAAAAATCTGATTAGTTTTATGAGGTGTTTTAGCTGTTGTAATAATACCAAATCTGTAATCATGGAATCTGAACGTAACTTCTCTGAAAAACATCTCTTGTTCTTTAATCCAACCTTTGAACATACGCCGAATGATACAAATTTGTAAACATATATATGTATATGTATATATAAACAGACTGAGATTGGCTTTGTGAGCTTAACGTCCTGTGAGAGCTGTGAGGCTCACATCATTGACAGATGCCTTTTGACTACGCTGGTCAGAAGATTCAGCCTCAGAAACTCCTCTCCTTGCTATAAACGCAGGCTGCTTCGGCTCAGGGAGGTTCGTGTTCTCGGTAGTTAGCATCCAAATCACGGTTGAAACATTCGGTCTATCGTTTGCAACTTCTTGCACACATAACAGACCAATCTGAACACATTTCGTTATCTCTTTCTCAAAACACTCATCAAAGACGATTGGATCTGCTAGAGAAGCAGCATCACCTTCATTCCACAGCTTCCACGCCTGTAAAAACCAAAATTTTCGGTAAGTTTTAAAGCTTGACCGTAAGTTACTAAACACTAATTAGTACACACTTACATAAGCTAAAAGGTTCAGATTTTTCTCTTCCTTGTGAGAGTTTCTTCTCCCACTTATGATCTCTAGCAATATAACCCCCAAGCTGAAAACGTCTGATTTTTCTGAAAAGAAACCTTCCATTGCATATTCCGGTGACATATAGCCGCTGCAAAAACAAGAATTTCATTCACATTGGTTATGATAAAACCGACTTTCAAAATGTTTGTTTTGTATTTTGGGAATGGATACTTACTATGTTCCAACAACCCTTCTTGTGTTAGCTTCATCTTCATTCGCTCGGAAAACTCTTGCAAGCCCGAAATCAGATATTTTCGGATTCAGATTCTCATCTAACAAAATGTTGCTGGCTTTTAGATCTCTGTGTATGATCTTTAGTCTTGAATCTCTGTGAAGGTACAAAAGACCTCTGCAAATTCCTTCCATTATGTTGAACCGAGTCTTCCAATCAAGAATCGTTTGCTTCAATGGGTCTGAGAGAAGCTAACAAAATCATTAGCTTTCTCTTCGATCATCCCGAGCCAAATAGTAAAAAACAGAGTGAAAAACAGAGGTGATAAGTTTACCAAATAGATATGCATCCAAGCTTTTCTTTGGCATATATTCATAGACTAGCAACCTTTCTTCACCTTCTATGCAACAGCCAAGTAACTTCACCAGATTCCGATGTTGCAACTTCGAAATCACGACCACTTCGTTCATAAGTTCCTCTAGTCCTTGCCCCGATGCCCGTGAGAGCCTCTTCACTGCAATTTCTTGGCCTTCTGGCAATTTTCCCTGAAGACAATATTACCAATCAATTAGTCTGAGATTATACACACATATCTGTTTTCAGAAGGATTCTTGTTTGATGCTTTACCTTGTAAACAGGACCAAATCCGCCTTGCCCGAGCTTGTTTCTGAGAGAGAAGTTGTCGGTTGATGTAGCTAACACTTGAAACTCAAAGAGCGGAAGCTCCTTGAACTTGACTTGGTTAGAAGCAGACTCATTTCCACTTGTAAGTGCTTCCATTCTCTTAAACAATAGCTCTGCACTTCTATCTTTCTCTGGTTCTGCTAAGGGAATAAAGCAAACAAATTATGGTAAAAAGGAACAATCTGAAACTATCAAATATTATCAATGAGTAAAGAAAACTCTAACCAGGACGCTTTTTGAATTTCCGGCATGCTAAAAGTACGCAGACCGCAGCAACAAATGCAACGCCTAGCACGGGTGCTGTGATCATTATTGCTCGCTTGCTTTGTGTTTCTACAAGATTTGGTGAGAAAACATAAGTCAATTAAGTAAAATTGAATGGAGAAGAAAACAAGTGAGACTAGTAGAGATTTTTACTCACTGAGTTCAGAATGCGCAACCCGAATATAAAGATCAATGCCACTTCCCAAG